>CABFVX010003319.1:13963-33884 GCA_902151425.1 Timema shepardi
CTTTTCTCGCGTCCCCTACATCTACACCTTAGATCTTCAAGGGAATCTTTAAAAAAAACAAAAAACAATGCTTTCTATACTGAGGTATTTCTTGCGCGCGGTATGAAGAGCAAAGGGAAGAGAGAATAAAATAAATCACTTGAAAGTAGGACTTGGAAAACAAACAAAATCACTACACGGTCTGTTTTGTTGGTAACATTCCAAGGTTCGAGAGTTCGTCCCGGCGATGGAACTGAGGGTTGTCGGAAGACGAGGGAGGGGTTTGCAATAATTCAGTTCCGCCGGCTGCAAGGACACGACGCAGGACACAAGTCCTCAGGAGAGGTACCCACCACCACCACCGCCGCCAGATAAATCGTCACGTGACAATAGCAAGCGACCCTCCCCGCATTAAAACCATCCCTCCTCAAATACTTAGAGGGAGGCGCCGTCGAGACTCAAGTCTAGAGGAGGATAGAGGAGGTCGGATTATATAGAGTACACTCAAGTCTAAAACGAAATTAACCACCAACATGGGGTTGTATGGGACGCGAGAAAAGGTCAGTGTTTTTTTGTTGCAGGTTTTATATTAAAACTTTTTTTTTTGTCAAAATAAATAAAATATTTCTTCAGTAGAAACATAGAGTTTAATTTTCTTCGCGTGGTGATATCAACATTTGTTGAATATCTGTCAAGAGTGTACTAGAACTTAATGACAACTTTTTATCCCCATTTTAAAGTTTCTCATCTAATACCGCTATGCTCATGACAGGTATTTAACAACTGTTGATATCACCGTGCGAAGAAAATTTAACTTTTGTTTCTAATGGAGCAATATTTTTTTTATTTTGACAAAAAAAAAGTTTTTCTATAAAAACCGCGAAAACACCTTTTACCGCGTTCCCTTAAACCCCACCTTAATGGTTCGGTACACTTGCTAGCACATTTTATTTTACTACAATCTAGTTTTAATAGGAAATACTCTTTAGGAACTTTATTTTCTTATTTTTTTTTAAGGTATTAATACTATCCATCAAAAGTGAAAGCTGTAAATAACATGACCTGACGTTTAAAAATTGTATTGTAAATCTACTCTCGCGTGTTCAGACACACACACACACACACACACACACACACAGACACACACACACAGAGTGTGTTCTCAGTCGAGATGTACTCACCCTCGGCCTGATTGGTCACAAGGCATTGATCGACTTCTCTTGAAGAGAATACACTTACCTGAAACACAAATAATGAATACTTGTAATGAGTGTAAACATTGTTATTTAATCTACAGTAGCCCCATGGCTTCTTTGGTGCTGACTGACAGCTTTGAAATGTTACCAGACCAAATTATGTATCCTTACACCGATCCATATGATCTGAAACAACATGTATTTTCAGCGGTCACTTTTGACGGTCAAAATTTAGGTATATACCTAAATGATGACTGTCAGAAGTCAGCTGTTAGCTGTCAGTCAGCACCAAAGAAGCCACGGGGCTACTGTAGGGTAATAGAATGGTGATGGCAAAGTGTGAAGTAATCCAATAGAACTTGAATATAGTGAGCAGAATTCAATGAGGGGGAAAAGGGGGGGGGGGGCACCCCATTTCTTATGATTCCGGTCGAGCTTAGAGAAATAATTAGCGTAAGAACGCGTTCGGAAGTACATTAAACAAAATATATGTAGCCGACATTGATACCAATTTACAATTGTATTAGTATTATTTGGTCGGTATTGATGAGGCTATAGATTATCTGACTTGGAGCATGTTTATTAGAAAGAACATTTAGCAAGATTTGTAACTGCCAGATCTGTCCATCATATGTGTTCTTTCTAATTGTTAGCCCTGAAGATCGTAATGTATAGCACATGAACAAAAATCGTTGTGGCTTGTTAGCTGAAACCTAAGCTCTTGCCAACGAAGCTTTTAGAAAATTTATATATATATATATATATATATATATATATATATCAAAGGTGACATCTGCGGATCATATGCCGTTTTAGCACCGCGTCTTACTACCCGTTCAGGCTATACGCTTATGTACTACTTACACTTATGGTTTTAGGGATTATGGAGGTTGGATTTAGAGGAAGTGTACCCAAATTTGCTTGGAGGGATAGGGGAAAACCATTCAGGAAAAATCCTCCGTATATCCAACCGAGATTAGAACCTCAATCTCCCAGTCATCGGCAGTCCAGTCCACTGCGAGAGTAGCACCTTAGACCACGCGGCCATCGAAACGGGATTTCAGCTAAATATTTTGTGACTGCCAAATACGGTCCTTTGCTAACAGAACCTTCCAATACGTTTTATTGCAAGCTCGGTAGCGGTTGAATATAGCGTCGCCTGCTTTGGTGGTCGAACGGTCTAACGCGCTACCCTCGCAATATAATGGACCACCGATGACTGGGAGATCGAGGTTCGAATCCCAGTCGGGCGTACTGAGGGCGATTTTTACTAAAAGATTTTCCACTCCAAAGAGCACGTTACTTTTTTTTTCATTAGCGCTACCCCCAGCACTGTTGAGATATGGATTACCTTTCTCCTTCTATGCAAATATGGGTACACTTCCTTTAAACTTAACCTTCCTAATTTCTAACACATAAACGAATAAACCCAAACGGGTAGATAAGACGCGGTGATAAATTTATATAGCCTCACCAGAGCAAATGACGTCAAGAACATTCTAGATGACGTCACGTGACCCTTCGCCTCCGAGGCGAGGATGGTAAGCATCAAGTCTTCCCCCTTTTATCACCCGAGACTTCTGGGTCACGTTCTTCGCTAATGCAAGGACTTCTTCCGATTGGATGGCCCCGTCATTGCGGGTTTTCAATCATATAAAGAAAGACATTTTACGGCTTGTGACGCACTTCGCGTACGTGCGCCGTGTGGTTAAATAGGTGGCTTTGCTCGTAATCTTCTTTATAAACATATATATCAAATTACCATCACAGAGTTGCCACTATTTTATTAATACAAAATTACAGGTTTTTTTATATTTGTTTACTATATCTGGTTGTACATCAACCGTGAAATAACAATTTTAAAATATTCAAGATATTGGATCACTTGACACGGAATTAAAAATAAATGCACCGCACAGACTTTCTCCCACTTTTATCTTAAAATACATTTACTAAAAGCTCGTAAGATTTGTGAATCGAAATAGTAGGCCGAATACATTGTTGTAGAAACCTCACACGTCAGAAAGACTGAGACAGGTGCTCGGGGTGGCCCTACGGACTGTTATAAGCGGTACACAGGGCTGGACCGAAAGCCCACGTCACTTGCTCCGCTCGTGGCGCTGGCCCAGATATGGATTGGACTCTGTAGGGAAGTGGTTTGATTGCCGACGAGTGATGGCGTTGGCAGACTGGTGGGGTCCGGGTCTTGCCGGTCACGCGGTGAACCGTTTAGAACTCCGGTGCTAGCCCGGACAGTTAGTAGTGTGCATCGGCGTCTCCACTCGTTCGCACGAGTAGTGGGGAATTACTTTCCTACTCGCAATGGGCGTAATCCCATTCTCCTACACACGGGAAAGAGTGGAGGAGATCGCAAGGTCACTTCTGTGAGCGGAAGTAAATAGCTCCGGGTACTACCCTGGATTGGTGGGAGGGCACGAGTCCCCGGTGCCGGTCACACCAGTGTATACTGGTACGGGGGAGGAGTTAATTCTCGCCTCCCTGGGTATCTGCCCTGATCTGGATCATCCCACCCTTCGGGGTGAGGGGGGTCGGGACTTTTAAGTACCACTCTAGAAACTGCCCTGGACCACGATGTCCAGGGGGGCTGGGCGCCAATGACGTGCCGAGTCCATAACACGATAAATCGACAAGTGTTGTAGAAACCCCACACCAAAGATCATAAATAATATAATATAATATAAACTGTTACTTTCTCTATGGTATTAAGGAGCTAGGAATCCCCGTTATAGAAACACTGAGTCCAGCAAAGAGCACAAGAATCAAATTCATTTTCAAAAAACCTGAATTAGTTGTTTATGTATTTGCTTAAAGCTTAGAAATTATTGGTTTTATAAAAATATATTTCAAATAACATAATTTTATTTTTAATAGTACTACAACTTTACAGTGATAGTTATTTTGTGTCTCAAATAGTTGCGGAGAAATTATGAAAACTGGAAAATTTCCCCTCCATCAAGTACCCTAAAAGACATTTTCATGAGTATACGAGAACTGTGATCGTGTTTATAATGATAAACAGTGTCTAGGCATAAAATTTGATCAAAATCGTTTGAGAGAATTTTGAGAAAAACTATTTTTTTTCTCTTGTTGCCCTTCAGTAAACTAACCTTAAATTTAGGGTCATACATATAATACCAAAAATCCCATTGGAAGACTTTATGAAAACCGCAGATATTAATTTTCAAACCAATCGCTAGAATGGTTCCGGCTCTAGGCCGAGGTAAAGACAGATGACATCACGAAAAAAAGTTTTTTTTTGTTTCATGAGGTCAAGAAACGTCGACATTGATCAAAATCACGAGTTTGATTTCTATTTATTTTTTACGATTGCAATACTTATCTCCAAGGTGTCGGTAGAAAGTTAAAAAACAAAAAAACATGGCGTCAGCCAGCAAACGAGCGGACGCCGTATCTCGGCGAAGATAGTGCCAACATTTGCATAAAGAGACTGTCAAGTGGTCAACACAAAGAAGCCTTCCTGTAGTACAGTCACGTGCTCATTGCACATGTTTGGTTTGCATTTTTTTAAAGTCAAATGGGAGTCAATATCTTATGATTAAAGAGTAAGGCTTATAAGCTTATGTACACAGATTTATTCAAATAAATAAACACCAGTAAGCCCTTGCGAAACTTTCGCACATTCAACCTCCTCCCCGCTCCCCCCTCCACCCTCAAAAGAAAACTATTCTGTCGTTTGTTGGGTTGTTGAAATTATTAAATACTCGGCGAAGTGTATGCACAAAATATCAGAGAGAGTTTATTTTAAGTAATTGATTCAAAAATATTGTTAGATTTTTTTTTAACTTAAAATTTAAACGAACAATATGTTTTAACGTTAACTGAGTATGCTATGTCAGAGGTCGGTAAAAAAAAATCCTATCCACTGATACCTTATTAATAGCTGTAGACTTTGTATTAGCTGAGAAAAAAAAGGGATGTTGACAACAGACATAATATATAGGATATCTAAATAACAAACTGTTGTAGAAATATACTTTTTCAACATCTTGACTGTTGTGAAGCCAGGAAGATCGATGTTAGAATCTTGGTCTGGTGCACATGGGGTGGTTCTCTCTCTCTCCCCCATAGTGTTTTCCACTCTCACTCCACGCAAATGCAGATACACCTTCATTAAATTCAACCTGCCCCATCACTAACAGATTAACCTTCTTAGTACATAAGCGTATAATAACAACGTAAGGGTAAAAATACACGATGACAAATTATTAGTTTCAGTCGAGGAAACGCCATCTAACAACAAAAACAACAACAAACTTTGCTCCTCTTTTTTATTAGAAAGTTGAATACAACTTTGACAGCGACGACGTAGAATGTGTTTGTTCAACTATCCCCACACAGATACAAGTACACATGTTAATTACGCAGTCTAAGTAGTCTAGAGAGCCTGTGCTGTTTAAAGACTGTTTGCTAGGAAACATCCCCGTCCTCACGAACAGGGGGGAGGAACTATATTTGCGTTCACTTCATGTTAACAGCCAGACTAGCTCCAAATTATCTAGCGGAAAACACAAACAAGTTATACAAACACCAGATTCCATCGGACCTTAAAATATAGATTCCTTAAGGTTGTTCTTTTACGTATGGAATCTTTAACCGGGAGGGATAAATCTTGTTCGGTCGCCTGTCCCCAATCGAGTTCACTTTGATGGCAGTTCAAACAGTTACTAGAAATAGTCCCTAATGTATCCTTACGCCAACAGCTGACATCTACCACTTTGAACAACTGTAATGAAAACATAAGGTAATGTATGAAATTGATAGTTAACCACAGTAATTTAGGCCAATATTATTTATATATTTATTTGAGCTCGGACACAAAGCTTATTTATAGTTTTATTCCACTTTAAAAAATATTATTTACATTACTTCCACAAAATGGCTTAACGAATATAGCTTCAAAACGGCGACCGAAGAATATAAACCATGTGATTGAACATGAGGCAAACAAGCTCTTTACAATGATACACCCATCCAGCGGATAAAAATATTTTATTAAGTTAAAATATTTTGAAATACGATAAAATTATCATAACATAATTTAATCATATAATAAAAAAATACAAGTATTTTCTCGTTTCCAAGTAAATACGATGCTTATATTAAAAGGTATTATTAATATATGCGCTATATTACAAATAATATATGATATTTCAAAAACGTAGAATAAGTACTTTTAATCATGTTTCGAATATTGTTTCGGATTGGGTAAAAAGAAATTTTTTAAACCGTGTAAGAAAACTTAAGTTTGACTTATTTTAAACGTAAAATATAACATGTGACTAAAAAACTTAACATTTATAACAAAACAGTGATCTTGTATAAGTGTTGGCGACCCAAAACCTAAAAATATGATTTTTGAACTGTCATCCAGGTAAAAACCTATCGTTACTATACCGTATGTAGACTATTAGTCGTTCTGGTAGAACAGAGAGCTAGGTATCCAGGAGGTTTGTTTACACGCACCCGCAATGAGATGATGTGATGATAGTGATTACGGAGTTGTGGGGCCGATATGTCTTAACCCAACTTAAACCTAACTAACCAAACCCTGGTGACCGCTAGGGTCGGGGAAAAATACCTACCCATGGTACCAGCCGGGAATAAGACCCGGGACCCCTAGCCAGGTGTGCTGTCCACCACATAACAGGGCCTGTTTGGGTCTGTATATATCTACTCACGGCTGTCAAACAATCTCCTAGTACACGAAATAATCGGATAAATTTGAATGGAGCAATGGCTGGACTCCGAATATCGACAATATTATATAAGGCCTACGATCCGCAAGTCACAAGAGTTACTATTGCGTATTCATACGTCAAGTCATGCGATCTTCAGCTGTCACTTTCGATATATATCATCAAGACTTGCAGTGAAATGTTATCAATTTTGAGCAATTTTTTTTTGTATTTTCTAAAGGTCATTTGTATGAAAATTGGATTGTTTTAAAATGATTTGTATAATTCATGTAATCATTATTCAGAATGTATTAACCAGCTACGGTGAAAATTGAGACAAAGGCATCAGTCTCATAAAACATGAATCGTGGAGGTCGGGGTTCGCTTTTCAGCAGGATGTAAATGAGATGGTTTGTTTACCTAATAGTTTGATATCCCACCTCCACGAAAATGAAGATACATTTTTCTACAAATACTACCTTATTCTGCTGTACAACAATAATTTAAATAGTCCTAACGGAAGCTAAGACGCGGTGGACGTAAAAAGAAGATCCAAATGATAAGATTTTATAAAAGTGTTTACAAAAAATACATCTAAAAATGATTAGTTCGTCAAAATACCTAAAAGAGTAGTCGACGTCTTGGAGCCTCTTCCGAAAGTTTGTTCGAAATATATTTTTATTTTTTAATAATCATTAAAAGCTAAGTAATAAAAAAAAGCCTCGATAAAAATAACTTTTATGTTCCCACAGAAACACCCCCTCCCCTTCCATTCATTCCCACCCCTCATACATAAAAAAATGGATGACAAAATAATGTCAAAAGAAGGCTAGCATAATTATTTTTTTGAGTGATGTTCAAATTTAAGTTTCTACAAAGGGGCGCCATTTCAACAACTTTTTTAAAAATATAAAATAAAGTTATGCTAGTATTTTAAGTAGAAATTAAAAGGTAAAAGTTAAAAAGGCAGAGGGAAAGGATGGGGGGGGGGGGGTGTCCTACGCACCTGCCGTTCCTGAACTCATGCCCTTTTCCCTGCTACTAAATAAAACTCACCTTTATAGTAACTTTGTAACTTTTTTGTCGAAAATTTTAAAACAAAAACAACTTTAAAAAGCCCAAGCACAAATACAAAAGGTTCAGATAGTGGGAAAAAGAGAGAGAGAAAGAGTGAGCGATTTAAAATGAGTGCAGGGAAGCTGAAAGGTGGATTAAAACTTGAGAAACCCCTTTTATTATTAAAATACCACAATGCATTATTTTAAAGCGGAATTGTTTCATTCTCTTGCTGAAGGACGATTTAACTTTTTGTTTTACTCCTAATTCCAATATTTTTTATCATTATATTATTTAGCGCCGCGTCTTAATACCCGTTCGGGTTATACGCTTTTAAGTACCAATTACGCTAACGGATAAGGAATTGGGAAGGTTGAATTAGAGGAAGTGAACCCACATTTGCGTGGAAAACCATTTAGGAAAAAACCACTTCCAGTTCACCCGACCGAGATTCGAACCTCGATCTCCCCGTCCTCAGCAGTCAAGCTCGACACGACTAGCGCGTTAGCCAACTACGCCACCGAGGCGAGTCTAATTCCAATAGGTTTTTTTTTCTAAATCAATTCAATGGCAAATAGTTATTTTATCAACTTTATATATATTTAAACATGGGGATAATTTATAAAAATAAACAATGAAAAGTTTCTCTATCAGGCCAATTGGACACATCCAGCATAGTATGTTGTTAGCACCGCGGCTTACTTACCGTGCGGGTTATAGACACATGTACTAATTACGCTGTTAGAGATAAGCAAGAGTGAATTTAGAGAGTAAATGTACCTGCATCCTAGTGAATGGAGGAGTGTGGTCAACCGTTGAGAATAAAACTCAACCTCTCAATCACGGCAGTCAAGTCTGTTGATAGAATGACACCTTAGGCCTCCCATACACGCACACTTCCACCTTCCGTTCGGCGACGTGTGTGGGGGTGACCGGACTGTTGGGAATCATGACAGTTCTACCTGCAGACCGTGGCACCTGTCAAACGGAACTGACGTGTATGAGGGGAACGCGACCGATCGGAAGGATAAATCTTCATTCAGTTCAATTTCCACGCTACGCGTGCTCGGTGATGTATCGTGTTTGATCCTCGACTAAACCAAGGCCACTCGGTAAAAATATTTTTAATATGAATTTATCGAGGAGTTCAGAAATCTCCCTTTGTTGTGGAGAATAAAAAGAAAAGAGTATAATAGTCGCGATTTGAAGGCGAAAGAATATTCTCATTTGCTTGAAAAAATAAAGACAGTTTTAACAGCAGGTTTTCTTCTTTAAGACGCATGCAATCGCTGCATATGCAAGCAATTCATCACTAAAAACTTGTAAACACCTACACTCAACCAGATTGTAGGGTGGACTAAGGATAATATAGCCTGTCAGTCCAAACTGGACGTGTGTGGTGGCGAGGTGGGGCCTTAGAGCAGCGAATTTTTAACCCTTTCAGCTCACAGCCCACTGAACAATGTGATAAAATTGTCAAAGTCCACCATCAAATTTAATTGATAAATTTGATCATTTTAAAATATAGGATTGAGATTGTGTTTATAATAGGCCTAATTGTGTGTATTTACTTTCTCCCGACACCTCGTAGGCCATTTTACTGATTGGACTCACAACTTGGTATCTGGGGGTTTTCATAATCCGACCCCATGGGGTTTTAGGAATTAGACATCTAACCCTAAAATTAAGGATAGTTTAGTGAAAGGCAAAGTGAGAAAAAATTCTATTTTCTCAAAATTCGCTCTAACGATTTTGATTCAATTTTATGTTTAGACCCTTTTAATAGTATTAAACAAGATGGCGATTCTCATTTTCTTAAGAAAATGATTTTGAGTGTACCTAACAGGGGGGAAATTATCTAATTTTTATTATTTTCCCGCAACTATTTGAGATACAAAATAGCTTATCATTGTAAGTTTATAGCACTATTAAAGATACAAAGATTGTATTTGAAATATAGTTTTATAAAACCAATAATTTATGAGCTATAAGCAAATATATGTCGTTTTTTTTAAATTCAGGTCTTAAAAAAATAATTTATTCTTATGTTCTCTGGTGAACAAATATGTTTCTATTTGCTCAATATTTCTGTAAAAGTGTCCCTAGTTCTTAATGGCATAGAGCAAGTAAGTAAAAGTATCAAGGGGAAACCTAAAATACAAAGAGAGTAATTAATCTTTAACTATTAAAAAAAAAGTTGTGTTTGAGCAAGGAAAAAGTAAGTCGTGAAGCTTCGAGGGTCTTGCAAGAAACTTTTCTCTCAGGGGATAATAAAGACGATTTACAAAGAGAGGGACTTGTTTTATGGGTATACCCACACCCTACCCCTTATACCCTTTCAGCTAAACAAGAACAAGGTTCAGAGAAGGTTTCCTCCCGACTTTGACGCAGGCTCTTGAACATCAGAATAGAAAGAGAAAACTTAAGTTTCATAAAAGCTTAAAGAAATAGTGCTGTTCACAAAAGAGTATTTAAAAAAAATTATTACCATGATAGCTAGTGGCGACCTAAGCAACACAAAAGCTCAAAATGAGAAAGGCAAGTTTTTTTAATACCAAATGCACTGTGGAATTGATCAAAATAAAACTCCAATTGAGCCTTTAAGGGAGTCAAAGCCCGGACCTCAGGATAAACATGCCAGCACACGTATACAGTTCAGTTTTCATAGGAAGGGCCTTATTTTAGCTATAAAAGTTACTAGATCTACTTTCACATATTCATACGTCAAGCCATGTAATCCACGGCTGTCACTTTTGATGGATATTATTAATACCTATAAAATAACAATGGTAAAAAATTTGACAAATTAAAAGGTTTTTTTCTGGAAATCCCCTTCTATGAAAAAAGGATTGTAACCATGCCTGTTTAACTATTATGTAATATAAAAAATAAGGTGACCTGGTGGTCTAGGGGTAAGGTGTCAAGACTTCTATGCTGGCGGCCGGGGTTAAATCCTCGGTCCCGGCACAGATTTATCTGATTACCAAACCCTTCCTTCACCTCTGACAAGACATCTATTAATCACAACTTGTGAATGGTGGAATGACAGTCCTCCGCCGTGGTTCGGATCCCACGTTAAACTGTAGGTCCTCCATTTCATCTCACAATCACCCTACCATTACACATTAGCGTAAGTGCGTATAACCTGATTGGGTAGTAAGACGCGGTGCTAATAATAATAATAATAATAATATAAAAAATGTTGTAAAGTCTGAGAGTTACGTGGTGACATTCCCAGAGTCAACAAAGCCAGACCGATATTTCTTTATCTTCCTCGTAGTCTTCTTCTTACAACCCGTTCGGCTTGTTCGCGCATTTACACTAATGAAGAGAGGATTACAAAAACTTTAAAAATATATATATATAAATAATGTAGAGACACCCGTCCATAACCAAGGACTCCACGGACAGGTCTTATGAATGAAAGCTTCATCTGCGCTTTCTCTCTGTTGCCAGATCTCCTCGTTCTCTCTCTTTTGTCGGAAGGTAATTTTTCTGGAGATAAGAAGGGATCTATTTGCAACCTCAATGAACCATAGTTGCAAAATTTGTCTTATATTCGAGGGATGATTGACCAAACAAAAACAAAAGAATGAGACAACACTGTTTCCCAAATAGTGGCCATACAATTTCCTTCAGAGATGATATCCAGTGTAGAGCTCGTTTATCACAAGCTTTTTCGATTATAATCAAGAGTTAGGAAATTAAGTTTTGTCAGGGTAATGATCTTTTAAGAATGTCCTTCCCTCTACCCTTTTCCAACCCTTTCCTTTTCTCGAAGTCCCCCAAGGAGGCAACACGAAAAATGAAAATACCCGAAGACGTCAATGCATGTGCAGATCTTGAGGGGGAAGAAAAGTGTTTATATATATATATATATATAAGAATTAGAAGCAAGAATATGTTTTGTATCGTGAGAGAACGAAGGGGTGTCTCTGGATGAGCAAGCCGATACAGATCTTTCAAACAAGATCTCATCCCAAATAACAATATCAAGAACTGCCGTGAGCTCAAAATAAAATAAACTCTTCAATGTTGCGGTTCTACAAAAGCAAGGACCTTTTAAACAATATAAACACTATTTTTATTGCGGTCAACATTTATAACATTGTACTACTACCATAAGGTGACCTGACGGTCTAGGGGTAAGGTGTCCGACTTCTTTGGTGGGGGTCCGGGGTTCAATCCTCCGTCCCAGCACAGATTTATCTGATTGACAAACCCTTCCTTCCCTCTTGTCTTCTATGGTACCTTATCTCTCTCCCTTCCCTCTTGTCTTCTATGGTACTTTCTCTCTCCCTTCCCTCTTGTCTTCTATGGTACTTTCTCTCTCTCCCTTCCCTCTTGTCTTCTATGGTACCTTCTCTCTCTTCCTTCCCTCTTGTCTTCTATGGTACCTTCTCTCTCTTCCTTCCCTCTTGTCTTCTATGGTACCTTCTCTCTCTTCCTCCCTTTCCTCTTGTCTTCTATAGTACCTTCTCTCTCTCCCTTCCCTCTTGTCTTCTATGGTACTTTCTCTCTTCCTTCCCTCTTGTCTTCAATGGTACCTTCTCTCTCTCCCCCCTCCCTTCCCTCTTGTCTTCTATAGTACCTTCTCTCTCTTCCTTCCCTCTTGTCTTCTATGGTACCTTCTCTCTCTCCAATCCCTCTTGTCTTTTATGGTACCTTCTTTCTCTCCAATCCCTCTTGTCTTTTATGGTACCTTCTCTCTCTCCAATCCCTCTTGTCTTCTATGGTACCTTCTCTCTCTCTCCCTCCCTTTCCTATTGTCTTCTATGGTACTTTCTCTCTTCCTTCCCTCTTGTCTTCTATGGTACCTTCTCTCTCTCCCCCCTCCCTTCCCTCTTGTCTTCTATAGTACCTTCTCTCTTCCTTCCCTCTTGTCTTCTAGGATGTCACTCAATTAGAAATTTCTTCTCATAACATGCGACATCCAATCGGCCTTCCTGCAGAATGGTTTTCTATTCCATTTACTTATCTTAGAACTTCTTTATCAATCACCCGATCTGTCCACTTTATCCCCTCTATTCTCCTCCAGCACCACATCTCAAAGTTTTCCAAATACTTGTTTCCTTTATCGAGTATCGTAGAGATATTTGAGCTATTAATCCCCCCATCTGAAGCGTGAGTCTGTTAGAGGGTAGTGGTAAATGATGTATCGCCGCTTCACTATCAAGACACACAGCACCTTCTGTTGAAAGCAGTCGTCGGGGACGTTTATTGATCTCGTGATGTGTGGCGCAGTGCCATTACTCGCTGCATCAATGTCCAAACTGTATTCCCAGAGAGGCAGCTAGTATAATTTATGCTCGATTAAATGGTTTACACAATCTAATGTGACCATCAACTATGGTGCTGAATAGTAAGTCAGTCTAGAAGTGGCGTGGCCAAACGTTAATGGCTCTAGACGAGTGATACCTATAAACCTTTGTAATCATTATTTAATCGATTAGAGATTAACTTCTTTACAAAAAGTACTGCACCCTTAATTATTTCTTCCGAACAAGTCTGACCACCTCCTTAAAATATATTGTCCTTATTCTGTTATATAATTCAATAAAGATATGTATGTATACATACTTACACACGTATGTACACAAAAAAAGAGCTTTGTATATAATGTATAAAAATAAAGCTATTTAAAAATTAATGTAGTGTAGTGTCGTCCCCAGTCCCGCCCCGCCCCCATACACATTATCAATAGCTATCAAACACCTCTCAACACACTCCCGAGACTCGCTTAAAAATGTGTCGTGCTTACCGATGTTTCGCTAAATGTAGATTTACTGGTATGTTACTATACACAAGTAAAGCTGACTTTCAAAACATACGTGTAAACTTATTGTGGACTGTTCTGAAGAGATTGGCTGACTCGGGATTTCATTAATAGGAGGGAACTGTGTCTTTTGTATAACATACCTATGTCTCAATGTTACTAGGACACTGATTAGTATTATTATTATTATTATTATTATTATTATCATCACCGCGTCTTACTACCCGTTCGGGTTGTACGAACTTACACTAATGTGTAATGAATGGTAGGGCGATTGTAAGATGAAATGAAGGACCTACAGTTTAACGTGGGATCCGAACCACGGTGGAGGCCTGGCATTCCACACATTCACAAGATTTCTTGTCAGAGGTGAAGGAAGGGTTTGGTAATCAGATAAATCTGTGCCGGGACCGAGGATTGAGCCCCGGACACCCAGCACAGAAGTCTGACACCTTACCCCTAGACCACCAGCTCACCTCTAGGACACTGATAGTAGGGGATTATAATATATACAAAATAATATATATTTAATTATATAAATATATAGCTATATAAATAAAACGAAAACATAATTATAAATAAACAAAATAATCAAGCTGTATTTAAAATATATTTGGGGCCTATCTTTCTAGTTTATATACAAGAGCGACTGATTCCTCATGATAGCCAACTATATGCGTTGTTTGTAGCAAGGTCAATACCAACTTAAGGGTGGCGAAGGTAGGTTAAATCCTCCAACCCCCCTTTTTTATACCCGAAGATCTATCAGCAATGTATTCTTATCTTTCTGCTCAATCCCTGGGATATTAGCTTGTTGAATTATAAATTCATGGCACCTACAACCACATTTATGTTTAAAATAACTTTTAAGATTAATACGACTCCAATACAGTAGGTCGGTGAGTAACGCGTCTGCCTGCTTAGCTAAGGGTCCCGGATTAGATTCCAGCATGGCGGCAAAAAATTATCCTCGGTGAAAATTTGGTTTTCCCTGCCTGGGTGTCGAGTATATTCTAGGTTTAAGTCAGTTTATAAATAGTGGGCTGAAATGATCATCATCTTAAATAGTACCAATTAAATACCTTAAATAATGATTTTTAAAACCAGCTTTAGTGATCGAATGGTCTAAGGCGTCGATCTATTGTTAGACTAGCCTGCTAACGACGGAGAGATCGGGGTTCTAATCCCAGTTAGGTTCAATGAGGGTGTTTTTTTAAAATGGTTTCCCACTCTCCTCCAACGCAAGTGTGAGTAGATTACTTCTAAAAGAAAAAATGCTTCCTTCCTCATCCTTACCTCATTAGAGTAATTATCATATACACGTACAACCTGAACAGGTAGTAAGACGCGGTGATGATAATGATAATTTAACAGATTTGCCTCAAGTAAGAATTTTAATGTAAGAAAAACCAATCCTTGACATTTGTTGGGGTTTGGGGTAGTTTCACACGAGCTGAAGAGGGGAGAACTTCTCCCCTCCCCCCAAACATTTCTGGGTACGGCCCGGTTCGTAGCAGTGAAAGGAAAACTAAGGGCACTGTGCGGTCTTGTATTTATTCCCTTATAGCCCTTGTCTGCATAAAACGAAGGGTACTGTGCGGTCTTGTATTTATTCCCTTATAGCCCTTGTCTGCATAAAACGAAGGGTGCTGTGTGGTCTTGTAATTATTCCCTTATAGCCCTTGTCTGCATAAAACTAAGGGCACTGTGCAGTCTTGTATTTATTCCCTTATAGCCCTTGTCTGCCTAAAACGAAGGGCACTGTGCGGTCTTGTATTTATTCCCTTATAGCCCTTGTCTGCATAAAACGAAGGGCACTGTGCGGTCTTGTATATTATTCCCTTATAGCCCTTGTCTTCCTCTTTGTACTCATAATTTGTTCACTCGATCGCAAATAACTCTACTTACCAGTCCACTCCGCTTTCAGATTCAAACAGAGGAAGTTTTTTTAAAGAAATCTAAGGGAAAACAAACCAGAGCCTGAACGAGCAATCAAACTGCTACAAAGAGTTCCAAAATGAGATTCCCCGGGACAATGTTCGCTCAGTGGAGGAGATGGAGGGGGAAAAAAGAGCAACATAGTTTTATTAATTTAATTTACATATCAAAGATTGAACTGAGATGAATTGAATGAGATGCTTTAAAAGTACGTTCAATGATTAGGAGTAAAATATACTTTTATCAACTGTCTTTAATGTGTGTGTATAATATGTATATATACACACATATATGCGTTAAATATATACCACCGTGATGGGTGTATACAATTATACATGCGTATACCTAAGTGTACATATAGGAAATATATACACACACACATATATGTATAATAAATATACACATACATATATATATAATATATATATATTTACATACGTGTTGTACATATGCGTATATATGCATACACTCAATGAGTTTTCTGTGCAAATGGATGTAAACTGATGTAATTCCAGAGCAGTTTTTTGACAGGTATTACCATTTAGCGACACGATACCTCCAAAGAAAGGTCCGCACCGACTTTAAAGTTTCTCCGATATTTTGAATTTTTTTCGGGGGTTAGAATTTTTTTTTTAACTTTTTGTAATTTTACCGTCGGTTACAGGCTAGAAGCTATAAGTTTGCCAAATTTCAAGTTTCTAGCTCATCTGTGAGTGGGTAAACATTAATGTCAGTGAGTGAGTCAGCCGTGTGGTTTTATAGCAGTATTATAATAATTATTATATATATATGTGTGTGTGTGTGTGTTCCCCTTAAAGCGGATCTACTCCCACCAAGAATCAATCACGAGAGGAAGAATTGTAGAGAGCACAGTCGTTCAAATACTCTAATATCCTCCCCCCCAACTACCGACAACCAGCCTTGAGACTAGACAGGACCTGCCCACATCTACAAAGAGCTCTCCTCTTGCCGATGGTATGAAGCCATCACCCACGCCAGTGCCAATACCCATAATCCCACTGCGAGTAATCGGGCGAAGCTCCTCAAGTGAACCTTGTTTTCCGCGCGGATGGTCCAAGGTAAGACACGATGGAGCACCAGGCCACTGACAAGCAGGGTTCTCCGAAATAGCACCGTTTTCAGGACAGTTTATCACCGCCATTAAAACCGAATAGGTAGGGAGTTTACATTCATTAAACGACGTAATCTGAGGGGTAGTTTTAGAGGGTAGATCCATTCCCATTGGCGTGGAAAGAGGATGTAAAAAACCTAAACAGGTTAAGTTAAGGTGTCTCAGAATAGGTTTGAACGGTGAGCTTACGGTCTGGCAGCCATCAGTTCATCAAGGCCGGAGAGTGAGTTATTTTTAAATTTTAAAAACGCTAATCTGACAACTTAGTTCATTCGGTAGCGCGTCTGTCTACTGAGTTAAGAGTCCCGGGTTCGATTCCCGGCATGGCTGAAAAAGTTATCACTGGTATACGGTATGTTGGTTTCCCCTTTCACAGTGATGAATTAACGGCCGGGGGGCTGGACGTTGTGTCTGTTCTAGACTTAAGTTGGTTTATAAGTCGTGTGCTGATATATTCAGAAAGTGCATGTTAAATACCGCAAATAAATGAAAGAACGAAAATAAAAGTATAATATTACATAAGTTGAAAAAAAAAGGTTGTGCGACGATTACGAGTAAGAACTTCAAAAGTAAATGGGATTTCGGCCCTCCTCCCCAAAAACCGACGGCGAAACTATTTAAAAATATAGAGCAAATAAGCTACATGTTCCTTAAGTAGTCAGGAGACGTTAACAGATTTCCCCCCTCTCCCCCACCCCCACGATAAACTTCTCTTTTAATTGTAATTGTCAGAGAAGTTGGGTCTACCCGTGATTATAATGGAGCAGGTTAATTACTTCCGTTGTGGGCAGGAATATAATGTTGAAGTTTCGTATTACTAGAGCCGGGAATTGAAGAGGGGAGGGGGATAATGTCAAAACAACGAAACATATTTTAAAACGCTATCAAATTTTATCTAGCGAAGGGAATATATATTTACCGGGGTCACGTGCATCAAACAACAGACACGAAGTGATTTTAAACACCACAATCTTAGTCCTAGTCGCATCGTTGGACACGCAGACTGAACGTCAAGCTCATATAGCCTGGTATACCGGTGACAGGGAGGTCTGGGTTAGAATCCAGGACGGGTGTAGCGAGTGTGGTTTTTATCACTAAACAGTTTCCCACTCTCTTCCACGCAAATACTGGTACACTTCCTATAAATCCTACCTTTATCCCTACAATATTAGCGTGGTAGCGACACGCGAGGACAAAGATACTTTTTTTTCCCTAGTACTGCTTTGTACTCACGTGTGGGTTGTGCGTTTATGTACTAATTAAGATAACGTGTTAGGGTAGAAAAAGTTGGATTTAGAGGAAGTGTACCCGTATTTGCGTGAAGGTATGACTTAAAACCATTTAGGAAATACCACCCTCAGCTCACCCGGACTGAGTTCGAGCTCCGATCTCTCCGTCATTGCCAGTCCAGTTTATTTCAGGAGTGACAAGGTGGGGATTTGGGGAACGCGAAAAAAAGGTTAGTGTTTTTGCAATTTTTATAAAAACAACAACATTTATTTGTCAAAATAAATCAAACATTTCTTAAGCATAAACATAAATTATAATTTTCTTCACACGGGGATATCAACTGTTGTTAAATACATGTCAAGGGTGTCCTGGAATTTAACGACAACTTTTTATCTTCATTTAAAAAGTTTCTCATCTAATATCGCCATGACAGATATTCAACAAATGTTGATAACATCGTGTGAAGAAAATTAAACTCTGTGTTTCTACTGGAGAAATATTGTATTTATTTTAGCCAAAAAAAAAGGGGGTTTGCTATAAAAACTGCAAAAACACTGGCCTTTTCTCGCGTCCCCTACACTCCCACCTTACACCATTCGACCATATATGTCACAGGAGACCGCGCGGACGTTGAATCGTTTCACGCGCGTCAGTACAAACGTTTCAACACCAGAATATACGTCCATTGAAAGTACTCGCGATACAATAAACTAGCAGGGGGGAGGGGACTTTTATCTTTAAAACACCGTAAACAGCCCAGAGAAAGGAGGAGAATAGAGGATTGGGAGGTGCTTATTCAGTTTTATAGCCGTATTCTGCAGCCCCCCCCCCCACCCGCTTTTCATCCGCTCCTTCCATAAACCGCGCGATGACCACACACATTTCAAGCGTTTCCTCGTTAAGGGCATTCTCCACACGCTAAAAGCGAGCCTTATATAACAACCCAACCCGCTTTCGTGTAATAGCTCGGAGACCAATCTTTCTGCCTAGTTTAAAGAGGACTGACGGACTCATTTCCAGACTCGTAGAGCCCCCCCCTCCCCCCACTCCCCCGCCGCTCCCGGTTCACTGAAACATACATTCCTAGTTTATTACTATTATTTTAAAAACCGGAATTAGTTCTGAAAACATATATCTAGTGACGAAAGGTGGTTTCCCCCCTCCTATTACCGTCCGTTTATTTTTATTTTTTCACTATGATTTAAGGACTTTTTTTTTTTTGCTTTGCTGAGCATATTATCCTACCACACGTTCGGGTCATCCACATATTTATAACGTGGAATTTAGAGAAAGTGCAACCGCATTTATATGGAGGGAGAGTGTAAAACCATTAAGAGGGTGTCTAGCCAAACTTTTTTTTAAAATTCCTTAGCTTTTCCAGGGTTTCTAGAACCAATTTATTTTTCCAACCACTATATTATCAAGTACGTAACACAAACTTTAAAAAAAAATTAAAATTTCAACCTGATGCAATCATATTTTTAGACACAAGCACATTCTGAAATTGTGTCATTCACTTTGTGACGGGGTTTTAAAGGATTTCGGCCTAGAGCGATGGGTTATTAGTGTAAAAGTGTTGTAAGACACAGTATTGTTTATAGTTTATTCTTACCATAACGTGTTAAAAATCACGTGCATGGGCATAACTATGACTCAACTCTGTCTAAAGACGCACCTGATTATTTTAAGAATTGAGATTAGTACGTTCAATTGTGCTAAAAGTTTCGCGGTGACCATCAACTGGAAGAAAAATATTATTTTGACTTTTTTAAGTGAAAGTTACGCATTTCTTTAATAAATATGTAAAAATTCCAGAAATTTCACCCACATTCACCTGACCAAGAAAATTCCCCGATATTTTCCTGTTTTCCAGGTCATTAGTGGGGGGGGGGGGGGA
>CABFVX010003319.1:48985-63864 GCA_902151425.1 Timema shepardi
ATTAATGTTTACCCACTTCCAGATGAGATAGAAACTTGAAATTTGGCAAACTTATAGCTTCTAGCCTGTAACCAACGAGAAAATTAAAAAAAAAAAATTTTAACCTCTGGAAAAAAAAAAATTCAAAATGTTGGAGCAACTTTAAAGTCAGTGCGGACCTTTATTTGGAGGTCTCTTGTGGCTAAACGCTAAGATTTATCAACAAACATCTCTGGAATTACATTAGTTTACATCCACTTGCAAAGAAAACTCACCGGGGGTTTGGGGATGGAGCCCCCAACGAGAAAAGTGAGTGTAGATTATATAAGCGCTCTTCATATAACTCACCAAAGTCAGTTAAGTGATTGATAATCAATGCTTGTAATGGAACGCACGATAAGATTTGTTTTTATCACCGTCCGAATTACACACGTATGTAATAAATAAGCTTATGTATTAGGGGGCGAGGAAGGTTGAATTTGGAGTAAGTGTACCCAAATTTGTGGTGGAGACAGAGTAAAATAAATAATTTAGGAAAAAAACACCGATACAGTACACCGGTATTTGAACCCCGATCTACCGGTAATCGACAGTCCCAGCCTCTGTTGCGAGAGCGGCGCCTTTAGACCCATTTGACCGGCAAAAGCGGGTGAAGTTGTCACTTTACACATCGACAAAACCCCACGTATGTGGGGAAAACGTACTTGTCAATGTTTCGGGATTCGCCACTTGTACACGTACTCGTGGGATATAGCCCCTCAAACACACAAATAGATATGAGGGGGTAGTTAGAGGGGGGGGAGAGATTACCGGCACGCGTTTGATTTACCTCAACCAGATCCCCTTGATTCACCCAGCACATTATCAGAAATAATGGGGCTCTAACAAACTAAACAGAATCTGCAAGTGTTGGCGAGTTTGGTCACGGGATTAGGTGAAATAGGGGGGAGGGGGGGGGGAGGTGTTGGCCGACATTGATTGCGAGGTACACTCCGTTCACCCAGCGGCCGACGACATGATCCAGCCTAGACAGGGTCGCCACTATTATCTTAGTACCAAAATTCTCCTTAAGTCTTAGAGGTTTAATTTTCTTCACACGATGATATCAAAAGTTGATGAATTTATGTCATTAGCATAGCTGTAGTAGATGATACATTTTTTAAACGAAGAGACCCGCCTCGGTGGCGTAGTTGGCTAACGCGCTTGTCGTGTTGAAGCTCGACTGCTGAGGACGGGGAGATCGAGGTTCGAATCTCGGTCGGGTGAACTGGGGGTGGTTTTTCCTAAATGGTTTCCCTCTCACTCCACGCAAATCCGGGTTCACTTCCTCTAATTTAACCTTCCCAATTCCTAATCCAATAGCGTAATTAGTACTTAAAGCGTATATCCCGAACGGGTAGTTAGACGCGGTGCTAAATATAAATAAATAATATAAATAAACGAAGAGACAAAGTTGTCGTTAAATTCAAGGACACCCTTGACAGATATTCAACAATTGTTGATGTCACCATGTGAAGAAAATTACTCTCTTTTGTTTCTATTGGAGAAATTTTCATTTATTTTACAAAAAAAAAAGTGTTGATATAAAAATTGCAAACAATATTGGCCTTAACTCGCTTTTCCTACACGCCCAACTTAAGATAAACAAATAAAGCCAGATTTTAACCACTGAATAATAAGGGGCATATTTAGGGTTCTAGCCACAAGAGAATCGGCCGTAAGGACATGCAATCTGGGAAAGACGTTTTTAATACATATTTTTTATTTTAGATGTGGTCCCTAGATACTAGACTATCTATAAGTTGCATTATGCACCAACAACTTTGATGGTAAGATAAATTATATCTGGAGGTGTGCGAACAAAAAAGTTTAAATACCACTCGTATAAAGGAACTAAACAAGATGTTCGTAAACTCACAGCCCAAAACTGCAAATATAGCTTGTTTGAACCATAATACAAAATCCTAATAAGCTTACATGAATGTGGGTAATGCCAGGCCTCCACCGTGGTTCGGATTCCACGTTAAACTGTAGTTCCTCCATTTCATCTCACAATCACCCTACACATTACACATTAGTGTAAGTGCATGTAACCCGAACGGGTAGTAAGAAGAGGTGCTAATAATAATAATAATAATAATAATAAGCTTACATCCGGAAAACTAGTCTAAAACCATCGAATTGCGTCCAAAGTTCGGCGTACAGCGCCGGGAGAGCAAAGCTGTCAAGAATGCGTGTACTAGAAGTTGTATAGGAGTCGGGCGCACGGCACTCCACACCTCGACATCTTGGAGCACGGCGGCAGAACATACCCCGATTAATAGTAAACAACACACCAGTCCGCATAGAAATACGAATACGTTCTGAGGGTCATCATCAACGGTCCTACATTACATGTGTAGTGCCGCGCGCCTAACTCCTCTGCAACTTCTAGTACACGCATGCTTACACAGCTTTGCTCGCCAGGCGCTGCACGCCGAAACTTTGGACACAGTTTAATGATATTGACATAGTTTCCGGATGTAAGTGTAGAGGGATTTTGTATTACTTTTGGTTCAAACAAACTGTATGTGCAGTTTGGGCCGAGTTTCCAAACAACCCATATTTTAATTTTTTATAAAAGATTTGACTTCGATGAGAAAAATATATAAATTCATTACACAGTCCAGTGTTTCAGGGAACATGGGTAGGGGAGGGGGTACACGACATGTGTTAAAATCAGTGCAAATTTTCTGGCAGACAAAGTCGTACTATTAAAATATCAAAGTTAAATGTTTATTTGTGTGAAATTGTATATTTTTTCCCTGTTTATTTTTTTAAACTGTAGAAACAAATATTCCCCGTGCTTCCGATGCGTGGCCAAACCGAACAGTGCTTTCTTTAGAAGAAATACTATCTACAGCCGGGTTGCAGTCTGGTTCCCGAGGAGCACGTGATATGGAGTCACCCCCACTCCTTCGCAAGGCATGTAGGAAGAGTTGTGGCAGTTCTCTTGACAGTTCTGACATCCGCCGAGTGAGGTCGCGTGCGACATGCAAACTACACCTCCTGATACTCGGCGAGACTTGCAGACACTATCTGGGAGGTTAATGGCTCTCTCTCTCTCTCTCTCTCTCTAGGAAGTTAAAGACAGACACCCTCTGGGAGGCTCAAGGCGGACACTCACAGGGAAGTTAACGGCAGACACTCACAGGGAAGTTAACGGCAGACACTCAGGGAAGTTAATGGCAGACACTCAGGGAAGTTAATGGTAGACACTCAGGGAAGTTAATGGCAGACACTCAGGGAAGTTAATGGCAGACACTCTTAGGGAAGCTCATGGCAGACACTCAGGGAAGTTAATGGCAGACACTCAGGGATGTTAATGGCAGACACTCAGGGAAGCTCATGGCAGACACTCAGGGAAGTTAATGGCAGACACTCAGGGAAGTTAATGGCAGACACTCAGGGAAGTTAATGGTAGACACTCAGGGAAGTTAATGGTAGACACTCAGGGAAGTTAATGGTAGACACTCAGGGAAGTTAGTGGCAGACACTCTTAGGGAAGTTAAAGGCAGACACTGTTTGGGTAACTCAAAGCGGAATCTAAGTATATACATTATAAATTGAACATTTTCTCCAGATTTGTTCATTTGAGCATTAGTTTGTCACGGAAATAAGAGATCATCATGACCATTCTGACATGAATGGGTATTTTGGTTGTCAATATTTTTTAATGACACAGCTTTGTAATTGTAGAAGTAGAGTAGTTTGAGGATAGTTTCCCAACTCTTGCACTTAGCACAACCTTTTAATGTTCAAAAGGGCGCGATAAAGGAAGCCGTTGTCTAACCTCCAGGGGTAGCACTAAATATTAAGGCCGTCGTCACAATGTCAGGTTTGGCCCAAGTTAAATTATACAATTTTTTTATTGTTGAAAAATTTGATCGTCCCGTTAAAAATGTTCAAATTTTAATCAATATTATTTAGTTGAAAAATGATGAAAGTTAATCTTAGCAAAGAAACTTTACAAAAAAAAAGGCCTTTTTGTGAATCTAAGTATTCCGAATCCCCCCTTTTTCTCCTCTAACCCCAACTACAAGTTATTAATAATGTTTTCCTACCATATCTAACTAATGTAATTTATTATAATTATTATTACCACGTATTACTACCCGTTCGGGTTATACGCACTTACGCTAATGTGTATTGGTAGGGTGATTGTGAGATGAAATGGAGGACCTACAGTTTAACGTGGGATCCGAACCACGGTGGAGGCCTGGCATTCCCCACATTCACAAGATGTCTTGTCAGAGGTGAAGGAAGGGTTTGGAAATCAGATACATCTGTGCCGGGACCGGCCGTGTCCAGGTGTCATTTTCCAATTATCAGAATATTTAAGTTAGTTGATGTGTACCGATATAATCATTTGGCTAAGAAAGTGCACGTTAAATACCTAAGATAAAAATAGTAATTATCTTCCAACATCGATACAAGTGAAGCAACCACAAATTATATGCACCCTTTTCATGCCCTGATAGGTGTTACCTTTATTAAGGTGAGGATATAATGGACGCGACAACAGGTCAGTTTTATGGCAGTTTTCATAGGAAAACTTTTTTTTTGACTAAAATAAATAAAATATTGCTCCAGTAGAAACATGAGTTTAATTTTATTCATATGGTGATATCAACAGTTGTTGAATATTTGTCCAAGGTTGTCCTGGAATTTAATGACAACTTTTTATCTTCATTTAAAAAGTTTGTCCTCTAATGCCACTATGTTCATGACAGATATTCAACAACTGTTGATATCACCATATGAATAAAATTAAACTATAGGTTTGTACTGGAGTAATATTGGGGTTTTTTTTGACAAGAAAATGTTTTTGCTATAAAAACTGCAATAACACTGACGTTTTCTCGCGTTCTCTACCACCTCATCTTAATTACACTATGGTAATATCTTATAGGCAGTTCCATAGTGGAATAATGCAATGGTAAGCTTGCTACCTCACAGGTTAGACGAAGGTAAGTCGCACAATCATCGCCCATCGTCAATTTAAGATGTTCCCGACTTGAAGACGAGGCTGAACAATGTCTGATAGGCGGTCATGGTTCATAGCCTCATTAAACCCCGGCCTGGCCCCGTGGGCCCCCTTTCCATCCCCCTTCCCCGACCGGCCAAACAATATGGAACGGACGGGCAGAGATAATCGCAGAAATCAGATCAGTCCCCGGTCCCCTTCAGCATCGGCGGTGATAGTAGCGGACAAACCAGCAGCTCGGAGGGGACTGGGCCAGTGTTTAGCACGCGTGACTTGACTTGGGTCAAGGGATCGACGGACCCCTTCCTTCTTCCCAAGTCCTGTTTAGTGTCTTCTCTTCCTTGTACACCCCCCCCCCCGCCCTTCTTGACCTGTTCCCCCGACCTAAGTGTCTGTTTAGGATGAGAGGCCTCGGCCCCTCTCAGGAACGTTTAGACGTTGTGATCCAAGTCTAAACTTCTAGAATGGGATTAAAAAATGTGTTGGTACGAGAGTGTTTTGGAGTTCACTATGAACGATTTGTGATATATATTTACTTTACATCCATCCATTACTGTTTACAGCCTATGATCAGTTTTTTTATTCAAGCCATATATTTCCCACTACAGGCTGGCTAGACCTGTCGTAGCTTCATATGCCCTATGATCTAATTTAAGACTATTTCAGACACAACATCCAATCCCCCGACCGTTAATTCATCAATATGAAAGGGTAAACCCACATTTCACCAATGATACATTTTCCGAATATGTCGGGAATCGAACCTTGGACCCTTAACTCAGTATATAGACACGCTACCAACTGAGCTAACGAGGCGGATTATATAATTACTATGTATATTATTTATTATGAATCTATCAGGCAATTAAAATGTAATTATTAAAAAAATGCTACTTTACATTCAAATTTCGAATTAAATCCCATAGAATTCGAATAGACTATTCAATTGCATTTGAAATGTCGAATAATAAAAATATCAAGTTTAATGATTTTTAATAGAATACAAAACCTAGCGGGATTTAAATTCGAACTAACCGATTCGATGGCCACATAGTCTAACGCGCTACTTTCACAGTAGACGAGACTGCCGATGAAGGGGAGATCAAGGTTCGAATCTCGGCCGGGTGTACTGAGGGTGGCATTTTAAAATAGTTTTCCACTCTTCCTCCATGCAAATTCAGGTACCATCCCAATAAATATAGCTTCCCTAATCCGTAAAACTACTGGCGTAATTAGTAGGCGTAAAACCGAACGGTTGGTAAGACGCGGTGTTATGGGTAGAAATCTAATTTGAAATTTGGAAGCTTTACACGGGCTCAGAGTGTACACCTCATCTCACTACGAGTGTACTTAATTCCTGTATCGAACAAACTTTGCCTTTTGACGGCCAGCTTCCCTCGAGCGTATGGCAACCCGTCGGTCACTGCTGGGGGTTCGCGTCAGGTTTTTACCTCTAGTTTATACGCGAGGGTATATCTCTCTCTCTCTCTGTCGAGTCTAAAGGAAGTTGTCTGTGTCGTGCTATTTGATGTCGTCTTTGCGGTCGAGCGGGTTTGTTAGTAAACTGTGCACCGGTTAGTCTTTCGGTCGAGGGAAGGGCGCGGACACACGGCCTGTCTCGGATCGATGGCGAGCCAGGAAGGAAGGAAGGGAGTGAACTGCTCTGCGATCCACGACTGAAGGGGTCGGCCCTGGTCGCCTGGCAGCCGACATCAAGCACGCACTGTGTACGTTTCAAGATAAGTTGGTCACCCGAGTGTTTTCGTCTGTATTTCTTTCCCCAGTCGAAGGGAAGGTGTGATGTGTCTTAGAGGACCAACCAGAGGTATGGCCGATACGTTGGCTTGTATATCTGAGGGTTTCCCCTTGCACCCCCTTCTTCATCAGTTAAAAGGAAGGTAAGGTGTACTTCAGTGACGCACCCAAAGGAGTTACCAAAAACTCTCCCCCTCCCCCAAAGTTAAGAGAATCTTTAAGTATTGTTTTACTGCTACTACGATTATTTTTTTTAGACTTGGTGATTACGACATTGTCCAAACATGCTGGAGGTACTTTGGGTTTGAATCTAGGTGGAGCAAAAATTAAAGTTTCCACGTAGTACGAAAGCTATGACGATTTTTTAGGTAACTGTAAACGTATTACCGATTGAATTAAGTCGGACGCAAGAATAGTTTTTTCTCTTCTTCTGATTGCCCGTTCGTGTAATGAGCATATTTAAGGATGAGTAAGGTAGTTTAGATTAAATGTATCCACATTCGCAAGGAGTGGGTAGCGGGAAACCATCTAAGAGAATATACCCTCAGAACACTCAGCCAGGATACAACCCCTGACCACCCCGCTCCCGGAAAATCATTTATAAAGCTTGTGACTAGCAAACAGTTTATTTTCTTCAAGACCCCAACCCTCATCGTAGCGGGTAGTTCCAGCATCGGGGAACAAGAGGACTAGGCGTCAGACTCGTCTATTTTGTCTGTGACCGAGGAGTTCGGGGTTTGAATCACGGTTGGGTGTACTGAGGGTGTATTTGTTAAATGCTGTCCCGCTCTCCCTCCATAAACAATTGCGGGTACATTTCCTACATTCTACCTTCCTGATCCCTACCCCAATCATGTAAAAGGATAACTAAATGGGTATTTAGAAGCGTAGAGAATGCATATACCTTAGAAGGAATGGGTGCTATATGGGTGTTAACTAAGTATCCATTTGTTAATGTTGATATTTAATTATTTTTTAATAAATAAAAGCTTAAACTAATCAAACACACCATAAAAGTGTAAAAGTCAATTATAATATCCGTAAATATTACGCAAAATAAAGGCAGTAACGTGAATCCTGATGACCGGAGTTCAAAATCCTACAAGAATGGTCATTTGTATATCTTTACAAATTCAAAAAGTGGGGGTGTAAGGATCGTGAGTTAAGGTCAGTGTTTTTGCAGTTTTGATATCAACACTTTTTTTTTGGTCAAAATTAATCAAATATTTCTCCAGTATAAGCAAAGAGTCTAATTTTCTTCTCACGGTGATATCAAAAGTTGTTGAACATCTGTCAGAGGGTGTCCTTTGGAATTTAATGACAACTTTTTATTCTCATTTAAAAAATGTATCTTCTAATGCCGCTATGCTCATGACAGATATTCAACAACTGTTGTATCACTATGTGAAGAAAATTAAACTCTAGGTTGGGACTGGGGAAGTATTTAATCTACTGTGGCCAAAATAAGTTTTGTTTAAAAAGAACTGAAAAAAAAACCACTGTCCTTTTCTAGCGTCCCCTACATTCCCACCCTAAGGCGCTAGAATAGTCGAGTATAAACTCCTAGACACTAGAAACCGAGTCATTTTATAACGTTCTATAGCTGTCAACAACAAAACTTCTGTTGTAATCCCGCCCCATATAAAATGACAATTAGTTCTTAGTGCTCTACTAAAATATGTGAATTTTTGGATTTTTGGAGATGAAAAATCACAAATTTTAAACTATGTGTATAAATAGGGTCGGTGAAAATAGTTTTGTCCTCATTCCATCAAGCTCGTGTAGCGTTAAAAGTGTTGTCAATAATTAACTAAAGCGCGGCATTCATTTGAGAATACGTCAGCTACCTAGGCAACCCCCTTAAACCTAGTTTGTGGCTTCGTTGTGCTGTGCGCGCGTTTTAATCAAGAACCACCCCACACTGAGCGGTGAATTTAGTGTTCTGGTTAGATCTACCCTGAGAGGGGAAAGGGAGGCTGTCGTACTCCCCACCCACGAATAGCCATTTCACTTTACACCCACATCCTATATCAACGACTAGTCTTCCTTCTTAATGTTGTTTATTTTTTACTTACAAACTATTGTCTTCAAGAACAACTACAGCTTTCTTTAAAATTAAAAAAAAAAAAAAATTCGCCTTCTTTTGTTTCTTCCACAGTTTTTATTTTCAATTCCACCCCTTAAGTGTTAAAAACTTTTTATGAATAACTCTGGCAAAGGCAGGTGTGCGCCTTTATCAAAATCTTTTAGCACATCCTCATTTTAATGACTCTCCTAACATCCAACGTTTTCTTTGTGAAGTCCACTTCTTCCCCCACATAACCCCTTCTTGCACAATCCCTTCCTCTACCCCTTTTTTTACACACATTTCCTCTTAACACAGGTCAGCCCCTTTAATTAAAGACTCTTCCCTTTATCAACGTTTCTTATAAGCAACATAGGACGACTCAAAATAGATGAAATTTGTTTGTAAGAAAATGTTGATTATGTTACGTAAAAAAAATAGAAGCTGAAATTACAATTTACCAGAGAAATTCTTTTGTGATTATTTTATATATTTTATAATTTATCCGTTTTACTTGCGGGAACATTATTAAAACCAAATTTAGTTGCATAGTAATTTCTTCGGTTGTTATTTAAGAATGCGAAACTTAGTCTCTCACCTTATTCGACGAAAATAAATTCAGGATATTGGAAAACAAAATGCTTGGTAGGATATTTGTGCCAATAGGGTATGAAGGTAATGGAGAGAGTAATAGGTTACATAATGTTGAGTTAAATACTTTGCGCCCATTGCCATACATTACTGGGGTGATCAAATCTCACAGGTTACAGTGGAAGAATGGGAAGAAACCATTGGGGATACCTTTTGTATATGGGAAGACAGCATTAGAATGGACCCGGATAGTGATAGGGTGTAATGAGGTGGACTGGATAGAACTATCTCAAGATAGGGATAGGGTACAATGAGGTGGACCGGATAGGGTGTAATGAAGTGGACGTGATAGAACTAGCTCAAGATAGGGATAAGTGGCGCACTTGTGTGTGTCGATGAGATTTCGAGTTCCTAGTGCGATAGAGTAAGTAGTTGGATAGTAATTTGTATTAAGTTATAATTAAATATAAGCAACCAAAGAGGTGCGTAACGCAATCCATTAACTTTTACTAAATACGGAATATTCCCGGAGTAATGTGGCCCCAAGTCTTTAGAGATGGCGCAGTGAAAAGCGGGGGTTGGGGTTTGGAGTAAACATATTAGTTTAAAAAACATAATTTGTATTTATAAAAAAAAAATATTTTAATCAAAGCCTAAAGTTTAATAAAAGAATAAACAAACTTAAAAAAAGAGATAAAAACGATAAAGGTTTCTTTACCTTCTCATTTTATAGTATGATATGACGCTCGCCTGAAGTTATTATTGACTTAATTACTCAATCACGTCCTCTTAATTACCTGACAAAGTCAATTCTTGATTAATGTACCAAATTTTGGAGTCGAGGCGTTGTTTGGAGTCATTAGTTTCTTTTTTACATACGGTACTCTGAAGAAAAAAACAGCTCCATTTGTGTACGTTAATTGATACAGCATTTTGAACATAACATAATTAGCACTTTATCCATCGTTTAAAGTACTCCATATAGTTTGTATTTTTAAACTTTAAGAGAATACCGTATTTAATTAAGAGACAAATAGACACAACTTTTAAGACACGCATCTCTTTATATATAAAATGTTTTTAAAAATGCATAATAGCTATTTTCGGGCTTAAAGGAACGAGGCAAAAATCATATATCTTAAAGGATGAAGAGAAAAAAAAATAGTATAAAAAACACTTTGAGCGGCAGGAAATGAATCACAATAGCCAAGTATATCGTCGCACGCGCTAACAGCTTCCCTGATTCTGCGAAAAAAAAAAAACTTTCCCATGTTCGGTGAATTTATGTTTTTAGTATCTTTGGTCATCTCTTCATCAACTATCTCTAGTAAGACTTCTGTCTTATCTTTCCAACATCTTTTAATTCTCTTTCCCCTTCTTTAACCCATACTTCTCTCCACTGGTCCTTCATCCTTATTTCCATTTCCCCGTCTTGGAAACTTCCCTGTCACCAAAGAGACCCCCTACACCCCCCCCTTCCTTCTCTAGATTTGCCCCACTTGCAGCGCGCACGGGTCACCGTAATGCGGCAAAGAGGAGGATAGTGGGTGATGAGGGGGGAGGGTTATAATCCCACCCACAGAACAGAAGCGCCAACTTAAAAAAACAAACAAAAAAGCAAGAAGGCATCGAGATGAATGTAGAGCTACAAAGCACACACACGCCCTAAATTACTTCAGACTCGTCCCTCGATCTTTTTCTTCATTGCAAGAGTCGTCTTTATTTGCGAGAGACGCCAAGAATTACAAATTATTGTCTACGTCTGTGTGGTCTTTCATACAAAAAGGTAGGCAGTGTAATATATTAGCTAATTAACGAGACATAGTTCAAGATAACAGGAGGTTTATTTTAAGTTAAACCTACAAATTTAGCCTGGAGAAATTGATTGAAAACTTGAACATATCGGGATTAAAGCCTGGTATATAAGGCCGGTCAGGCGTGCAGACTATCACATTAACCCTGTTAACTATATTACGATAAATACAATAAAAGTAGCCAATTTTTAAGAGCAAAGGGCCTATCCAGGAATGTGAGTCCCGAACCTTTCTACTTTCGCCCCATCGACAATCAACCCGAGACTTTTTGAACACGTATTTTTTACCTGCGCCATCAAATGTTAACTCTCCTTAGAAACAAAGAGATAGATATTCGTTTAAAATGCATTATTTAGTTGTCAATATTTACAGAGCCTGTCAATACCCACATGATCGGACTTATTTCCTTACCTTAGATATTATTATACGAGGCACTAATACACCAATAATAACCCTAAACTTATTCTTAGTGACTTAAAAAAAGGCAAAGCTTTCTAAACATGTAAAAAGCATGATTGATGGCAAACCCTTACGATCTACTACAATCAAAATATTATTTTATATAAGGGTTGTTTATGCTCACTTCCAGGACTCTTTTTATCACAGCACTGGTCAACTTACGGCCCACTGGTCGCATGTGGCCCATCGCGTATTGTAATCACTCCGCAAGCTATAACTATTTATCTACTAAAAAATACGCTAAAAATACTAAAATTTAAAAAATTCTTATTGAATAATAAAAGCACTGATAAACATTTATAAGCAGTTTTAAGAATATCAATTACTAAATATACACCTGACATTTAAAAAAATATGAGAAACAAAATTGAAGGATCTGCGATCGAACTATACAGACCAAGCGGCCACCGTCGTTAGCGATGATAATGCTTACATTTACAGATAGAGATTGTCATGAGGTCAGCACAACGAACCCTTCAACCGTTAATCTCAGTTTTCTAGTTTGGAAACGCTACTTTTTTATTCAAGAAGCTCCTTATTTGTTCTCCCGAGGCCCAATGCTTCACAGATAAGTTTTGGAGGCACCGGGGTTCGAGCCCGATATCTCTGGATCTGTAACCAGTAACTTTGTCCATTGTACCACAGATAAAAGGTATAAAAAATGGTATTCGTATTGAATATGTAACTTTGTTTTAAAAATAAAAGTGAATATCGAAAAATTGTATTTTACTTGTCAGCCCATTCTTATATATTTAAATTCTCAATGTGGATCTTCAGTCCAAAGATTTTACAAGGCCTGCTTTATCGCAACACTTGCGAAGATAAAAATAAAGGTGTCTGTGGGGGGGGGGGGAAGTAATAGCAATAATAAGAGTAATAATAAAGAGCGAAGATGATGTATTATGCATGCAAGCCCCCTCAGAGTGTACAAACGCGCAATACCTCGTTGATATGCGGGTCGCTCTCATGCCTAGCTCAAGAGCGTTTAGCCCCTTGCGGGCGTCAGTATGCATCCTAGCTATACTCGAGTGTCATGCGAATTGCCGGAATTCTATCTCGCGGCGTTTATTCAGCAGATGCGGCTGGAGTTACCGACTATTTTAACATGTAAGCAATTATAACTAAAATAATTTATCATACTTTATTATTTATCAAAGTTTTATATTGGATAAAAATGTCTACATATTCCAGTTTAACATATTTTTAATTATTCTTTCAAAGCCTCGACTCAACTACATAGAAACTAGATAGCATATTGCTACGAAACGAATATTAATCGTTATTAAAATGACGGAGGTTATTACTTATGATAGCTGGCATATTTATCATGCACGATATTATACGATGATTATAAAGTTAGAATATATTTCCTACAGCTCACAAGAGTAAGGAAAGTGGGGGTCGGGAGGTGGATATTTTCCTCAACGGTCCGACGTTCGAACACCCTAAGATATTTCTTGTCATGTGAGGTAAAATACCAGGTTTCAAAACCATAACGTACAACAGGTACAGTAGCCCCATGGCTTCTTTGGTGGTGACTGACAGCTGACGGCTTTGAAAAGTTATCATACCAAATTGTGTATCCCTACGCCTAACCATATGATCTGCAAAAACATGTATTTAGCAGCTGTCACTTCTGACAGTCAACATTTAGGTATATACCTAAATGATGGCTGTCAGTCAGCACCAAAGAAGCCACGGGGCTACTGTAGAACTATTGTTTCGTATATTCGAAGTTATGCATTATTTGATAGCAGGCGAGATGTTAACAACATATTGACCTCCCCAACATTTTTCTTTTTCTAATACCGTTATTGGTAGTTAAAATGCTTCCTATATATTTAAATTCATTAAGCCTGTCAAATGATGTCTTAAACTGTCGTTCTCAATTTGTGCTTTTTACAGTATTTTTTTTATGTTTTAGCGGTCCGTTGAAATAATCATTATAAAGGGTAAATATATTAATTTATTTGCATTGCGTTGGGTGGATTTTTAATCGTTGTTTAACATTGTAGAAACTTGCACCATTTTGATCACACACACTATATTACTATTATTATTATTATTATTATTATTATTTAGCACCACGTCTTACTACCCGTTCGGGTTATACGCTTTAAGTACTAATTACGCTAATGGATAGGGAATTGGGAAGGTTGAATTAGAGGAAGTGAACTCGCATTTGCGTGGAGGGAGAGTGGAAAACCATTTAGGAACCCCCCCTCCCCCAGTTCACCCGACCGAGATTCGAACCTCGATCTCCCCGTCCTCAGCAGTCGAGCTCAACACGACAAGCGCGTCAGCCAACTACGCCACCGAGGCGGGTCACACACAGTTTCAGTTGACACATGATATAGTCCTAAGTCTGAACGACCAGAACCCATCTTGCTCGGCCTATTCACATTTATGACCTTGGCTGAAGCTCGTCTCACTTATTATGGCATTCCCACCATTCATCACTCACCTTATTTAAATTTGAATCAACGGGATACTGATGAATTCCAAGGTTATGACAGCGACCAAGTTTCGTAAAATTAGTTAAATCCCTCTACCTCCCCCTATTTCACCAAACAGCCTTCCCAGGTAGAGGAAACAAATTTGTTGTAAGGTTTCCTTTACTATTTACCGAAATTGAAACCAAAACGAGCCTTTCATGTCCTCTGTGTGGTCATGTGTAACAATGTGAGTAGGTAAATAACAGCTAGCAGAAGGTGTTTTTCTTAACGCCGCGTCTTATTATCCGTCCGGGCTGTATTATGTATTAATTACGATAGTGGTTTTAGGGATTAGGAAGGCTATATTTAGAAGGAATGTACTCGCATTAGCGTGGAAGAAGATTGGAAAACCATTCTAATATATATTATATTCTAGACTTACCTTCCCAACGTTATTACAATATGAGACAAGCACCTTTTAAAAATGTCCTTTTCCTCATTCAAATAAAATGAAAACAGGGATATTGATAAGGCACAAGTGTATAAAAGGGGTGAACAAAATGACTGTTTAGTTTACACTTATTTTCTTTCTTACGACACACACGCGAGCGAGCGCGCATCCCTAACCCGACTAGAACACGAAACATACCAACTCCTACAAAACAAAAAATCCCTAGTGTCAGTGAACGTCGAGACGATGACTTATCGGAACACTATGGCGTCGGTGTGATGTATGAGCGTCCTCGCTTCCCCCC
>CABFVX010003319.1:77962-89005 GCA_902151425.1 Timema shepardi
GGGGTTCAATCCTCGGTCCCGGCACAGATTTATCTGATCACCAAACCCTTCCTTCACCTCTGACAAGACATCTTGTGAATGTGGGGAATGCCAGGCCTCCACCGTGGTTCGGATTCCACGTTAAACTGTAGGTCCTTCATTTTATCTCACAATCGCACTACCATTACACATTAGCGTAAGTGCGTACAACCCGAACGGGTAGTAAGACGCGGTGCTAATAATAATAATAATAATAATAATTTATATAGTAAAATTGTTATCAATGTTTACCGGAAAAATAATGTATTTTTATTTTCTAAAAAGACCCTGCCTATGAAAACTGGACTGTATGATGCGATGAGCTATCCCGGGTTTCCAATCGAAAGCAATCTAAGAGGAAGCAGCAGTGTCATCGTCTCAACCCCCCCTTTACCCCCTCCCCCGTCTCTTACCACCCTTACAGCCATAGACAACTTCTCCTGATTCTCTATTGAAGCGACGCACAACAAATATTGTCAGCGATAAGACGCTGTTCACTATTGTTCACCGCGGAAATGTTCCACGAGGCAGCAGATTACATGCCAAGTCACCTTCCTCATGAAAACAACACCCCTTGGTACTTTGTGCTTAACGTAAGAAAAAAATAGCACCCCTTTTTTACTACCTATCCGGTACTATACGCATATGTAAAGTTGAATTTAGAGGAAGCGTACTCACATTTGCGTGGAGGTCGAATGGTCTAATTTTTTTTAGAAAAACCACCCTCAGTAAACCCGACCGGGATTCGAACCCCGATATCCCTGTCGTCAGCAGTCTAGTCTAACACGAGAGTGACGCCTTAGACCATGCGATCACCAACGCAAGTAGCGTAATAGTTAAAAGAAAACACAGTAAGCATCTAAAGAACCCCGACGACTATAAGTCTGCCAAATTTCAAGTTTCTAGTTCATCTGTAAGTGGGTAAGCATTAATGTCAGTGAGTGAGTCAGCCGTGTGGTTTTATAGTAGTATAATATAATATATAATCATGTAAAAACACACCTAATCAGGAATATGTACGGTGACCAAAAAAAACTCACTTCAAGTTTCTACGAGTCACCGAACGTACACTTCCGCCACTTACCTAAAACAAAAGAACAGGTTATAGTTCGTTAATAAATTTAGCTTTATTGACAGTTAATACTAACAAATAAAAATAAAAACTATTATATTCTGAAAATTGAAAAATGACACCTTGACACGGGAATCGAACCCAGGACCTTCGGCTTAGTACGCCAATGCTCTTACCACTGAGCTATCCAGGATTCGTCCCGTGCCCATGGTCATTCTTCACTCATAGTTTAAGGCAGAGGGTTCGATTCCCGTGTCCAAGTGTCATTTTTCGATTTTCAGAATATGATATTTAAGAGGTGTTATCCCCCCTAAAATGCATTAACAATAGTTTCGGCTATTTGTTTCATTAAAAATTATTATATTAAACTGTATTGTTTTAACTATGCTGGCGGCCGGGGTTTGATCCTCGGTCCCGGCAAAGATTTATTTGATTACCAAACCCTTCCTTCACCTCTGACAAGACATCTTGTGAATGTGAGGAATGCCAGGCCTCCACCGTGGTTCGGATCCCACGTTAAACTGTAGGTCCTTCATTTCATCTCACAATCACCCTACCATTACACATTAGCGTAAGTGCGTATAGCCCGAACGGGTAGTAAGACCGGTGCTAATAATAATAATGTATTGTTTTAAACCCGCCTCTTGTGACGTAGTTGGCTAACGCGCTTGTCGTGTGGAGCTCTACTGCTGAGGACGGGGAGATCAAGGTTCGAATCTCGGTCGGTTGAACTGGGGGTGGTTTTTCCTAAATGGTTTTCCACTCTCCCTCCACGCAAATGCGGGTTAACTTCCTCTAATTCAACCTTCCCAATTCCTAATCCATTAGAGTAATTATTACTTAAAGCGTATAACCCGAACGGGTAGTAAGACGCGGTGCTATATATTATTATTATTATTATGTATTGTTTTAAATTGACTTGATGAATTATTGCTGGAATTGTAATATTTCAGTCAAAGTTTACATTAATTCATTGAGTATGCCTATCTACCGCGTCTTGCTTCTCGCTCAGTTTATACACGCATGTACTAACAACGCTGAAGTGTTAGGGATTAAGAAGGTTGAATTTAGAAGAATTGTTTCCGCATTACCGAAGATGGAGAGTGGAAAAGCATTTAAGTAAAAACTATATTAGTAGACACAACCGGGATTTTAACCCAATCCCCCCACCATAAGCAACCCAGTATATTGCTAAAGTGGCGCCTTAAGCCATGATAAACAATCTAGTTTACAATCAAATATTTATCAGCCCGACAACTTATCTCAGTCTGGTGCGTGTCTGTCTACTGAACTAAGGGGTCCCGGGTTCGATTCCTGGAAAAGCCTAGAAATTATTATTGGTGGAATATGAGTTTCCCGTTTCACAGTGATGAATTAACGGCCGGGGGACTGGATGTCGTGTCAGTTCTGAAAGTGTACGTTAAGGTGGGACGTAAGAGGATGCGAGGAAATGCAAGTGTTTTTTTTAAGTTTTTATGGCAAAACAGTTTTTAGGGGCGGAAACCAATTAAATATTGTTCAAGTACAATCAAAGAATTATTTAATTCTCTTCCCATCGTGACCTCAAATATAAGTCAAGGGTGTTCTGGAATTTAATAAGAACTTTTTCTCTCTTAATTTAAAAGGTTTGTTAGATAATATTACATATTCAACAACTGTTAATATTAACATATGAAGGTGACATGGTGTGGTCTAGGGGTGAGGTGTCGGACTTCTGTGCTGGGGTCCGGTGTTCAATCCTCGCTCCCGGCACAGATTTATCTGATTACCAAACCCTTCCTTCACCTCTGACAAGACGTATTGTTAATGTGGGGAATGTCAGGCCTCCACCGTGGTTCGGATCCCACGTTAAACTGTAGGTCCTCCATTTCATCTCACAATCACCCTACCACTACACATTAGCGTAAGTGCGGATAACCCGAACGGCTAGTAAGGCGCGGTGCTAATAATAATAATAATAATAATAATAATAATATGTGTAGAAAATTAAACTATGTTTCTACTGGAGCAATATTTATTTATTTTTCCATAAAAATATGCAAAAATGCGGGCCTTTTTTTCTCGCGACCCCTTCCATCCCACTTAAGTATCTCAAATATATATTTTTTATGTTTATCAAAATTTGGGACGACCGTTTCTGCTTTAATAGGTAGTTGTTTAGTTATTATTATTAGTTTTAATTAAGAGTTGGAAGGGGCTCAAAACGGGTGTAAGTTTGGCTTAAGTCATTGCAGTCCATGACAAAATGTGGTTGCGGCTACATAATAACACGACGAACACGAACACCTCCCACACGGTACGCAGAAAGGAACACTGCACTGTGCCGCAGGTGGCCCACGCACCCGATAACAGCCTCAATACACCTGCAATCCCATTGTTCTACCGATCACGTGATATGCCCACTATCTCCCTCCCACCCGCTTTTTATCATTACGATTGAAAAGGACGCACATCCTCTGCAACAGGGGTGTACAGAGCCTCATTCTCAGCACAGCCTCAACAAATATGGTGGGAGGGTCAAGTATTGCCTAGATTCTCTGTATCCTTATGAACCTTGGTCCTGTTGAGTGCGAGTATAAAACCTATTTTGTGGGATGGTGGGTGGGAGGCGTGGCTTCACAACCGACCAAAGTATCCTTCCGCGCCAACAAGAACAGATGGATCACGTAAACCGTAGATGGCGCTAGCTACCGGACAGGTCTTTTGGAAAAATCATACGTTTGGAAATACCAGTTTTCTCGAAAACGAGTGAAATTTTTATGATAATATTTTCAACACCTCTTCTAAGCTAATGTATCGATGTTTATTAATTGTTACATTTTCTTATTATTTTTTTTATGAAGCCGGCAGTTTTTTTTATTTAAAAGTGTCAATTTTATCGATATTTGATCACTGTTAAAATCACAGAGAAGGTGTGTATATAAAACGTATAACTTAATCAACACGTTTATATTCTTAAACAAACCGTTTTCGAAAAGAAAATTGTAAAACATTAAAAATTCTTAAAGATAACAGTTTTTTCCCACGGCTCCGCATTTCCACGCCGAATGAAAAGGGCCAATCGCCTTAAGGTGTGAGTGTAGATAGGTAGCACGAGTTAAGGGCAGTGTTTTTGCGGTTTCTTGATAGATATTCAACAACAGATGTTGAATCACCATGTGTAAAAAACTAAACTCTATGGATTTGATTTCTTTGATATAACAACTCCAAAATCACGATCTTTTCTCTAGTCCCCCACAATCCCATCTTTAGGATACGGAGCCTACGGACTTTACCCACGCCAGTGGTCTCACGGCCTAGGGTGTCAGGCTCGCAATAAACTGAACTGCCTATTACGGGTAGTTCGGGGTTATAAAATCAGTTCCGGTAAACAAAGGATATTTTTAACTAGATGGGTTTCAACCATCCCACCACGTAAATGAGGACACACTTCCTCTAAATTCAACTTTACTCGTCCTTAACACATCAACGTGACTTGTATATACCCTTATAGCCCGAAAGGTTAGTAAAACGCGCTGCTAAAAAAACTAAATGTGTTTTCCCATTCTCCCTCCACATAAATACGAAATAAAACTAGACCTTGATGTTGAGAGGTTTGTTTGGATTCAGAATCATTCGCGTATAAACGAATACACGCACGCGTTATATCAGCTAAATCAATAACACAGTACGCACGCTTGCCTTCTGAAAACATTGGACCAAAGCTGGGCTTGGGAGGAAATTGAATATGAAACGGACAAATCGCATTTATTTAACAAGTTACGAACAGCCGGACATAAAGAGACCTGCTATCTGTTTTATGGACGAACGGCGACCCGATAAACACACCATTTTGAAATAGCTATATCACATAAATAAAAAAATATACCCGTTTCTGTGGTCCAAGGCGTCACTCTCGAGGTAGACTAGACCGCCGATTACGGAAAGAACAAAGTTCGAATCCCGGTCGGGTGATTTTTCCAAATTATTATTATTATTATTTGCACCACGTCTTACTACCCGTTCGGGTTGTACGCACTTACGCTAATGTGTAATGGTAGAGTGATTGTGAGATGAAATGGAGGACCTACAGTTTAACGTGGAATCCGAACCACGGTGGAGGCCTGGCATTCCCCACATTCACAAGTTGTGATTAATACACGTCTTGTCAAAGGTGAAGGAAGGGTTTGGGCAATCAGATAAATCTGTGCCGGGACCGAGGATTGAACCCCGGACCCCCAGCACAAAAATCTGACACCTTACCACTAGACCGCCAGGTCACCCTTTTCCAAAATAGTTTTCCACGCCCCCTCCACGCAAAAGTTGTACACTTCCTTTATATATGACCTTCCTAATTCCTAAAACCATTAGCATAATTAGTACATAAACGTATAACGCGAACGGGTAGTAATACACGGTTCTAATAAGATTAATTAATAATGTAAAGAGTGTGTTCATCAGGAAGCAATGGAACACAACATGTTGTTACCTATACATACAGGAGCAAGAATATATCAATATTCGTCATCGAATTTGTTTCGTTACTTTGTCATTTTTATTTTTTACCAAGCGTCCGCGGGACGTAATTTGGGGACCTCTGGTTCTAAGACGTAGCTCTCGCTATAGACGACCGCAAATGAAGGGGAGATATAGGTTCGAATCCGGTCTTAACTACCGAGGATGGTCTTCCCTAAATATTTCCCCCCTTTCTTTTCACGCAAATGCGGGTAGATTAATTCTAAAATGCTTCCTTCCTCATCCTTACCCCGTCAGAGTAATTTATCAGATATGCGTATAACCTGAACAGGAAGTCAGACGCGATGATAAGAAGAAAAAAGATATCTCTGAAAAGATTTGAACAGCCCCATTTCACGAAACATTATTTCCGGCATCGAATGATCCAGAGAAAGGACATTTCAGTTTTCCAAACACAATAAAAGAGTAAATAACCATTTTATTCGTTCAACGTCGTGAGAATCGGACGACAGACGACTCGTGTTACTTCGTACGAAAGAAAATAACGTATATAAATGTTTAGTCGTAATGATAGGAAGAGGAACATGAGAAAGAGAGATATAAAAGATAATAGAGAAACACCAATGTTGTGTTAGTCGAGTGAATTTATTTAAATCAAATTGAAAATAAAATGCGCGATTGTAAAAAGAAAAAACTTATACAAGTTTACACATCAAAATGTTTGATATTATTGGTTGTGATAGCGACAGAAACGTTTCAATCCATTCTATATATACATTTTCAGTTCAGGAGTTGGATGAAACGGGATTACAAAACGCGCTTATCGCCATGTGACATACAACAGTAGGCTCATATGTGGGCATATTCTATAGGGCAAGCAGGGGTGGGCAAAATGAAGCCTGTAATGACAATCAGTACCATGATAATTTGTTTTTAAATTCTTCCCTTGGAATGTTTTATATGAAATATCAATATTTTTAGAGTTATTTTCTTTTATTTTTCTAATGGGCTCATGTGAACATTATAAAATATACCTATCTTCTTTAAACGTAAGGATTTCTAATTAATATACTGTTATTAGTATATTTTATTAATTACAATCAACACAACTTTTTAACAATTTAGGTTGGGAACGTTAACCCCTCCAAACCCAATTTATTTATCAATTATCATCCTCGCTGGTCTTGGGATAAATTATTCGCCTCAGGACCCGATCTTCGTGGGTTCAAACCTAGTCGGGGTCGACGGATTTTTCTAGAGCAATAAAAATCAGTAGCACAACTTCCTTTGGAGGGTAAGAAAAGCTATCAGTCTCATGTCGATTGTGGAATGTGAAATAATTCTGGAAGTTATGTGAAAATACCTTTACCGGTAAAATGGGTAGGCTCTTTCACTCTCGCTCATAGAAGTTCTCGTGTGCTGATATAAGTCGGTTCATAAAGTGCCAGGGATGTAGGAAGTTGAATTTAAAGGGAAGGTACCAGCATTTGCGCAGAGTAAAGGAGAGCTAGAAATAATTCTGAAAAAAAAACACCCTCAGTACTACACCCAACCGGGATTCGACACCCTATCTCCCTGTTATCGGTAGTACAGACTTGTGCGAGTGTGACGCGTTAGACCAGGTTTGTCCGGGTGATCCGAATACTTACGCTAATATTATTGAGTTAGGGACAAGAAGGCATAAAGTATGTATCCGAATTTCCGTGGAATGAGAGTGGAAAGACATTTAGAAAAAAATAAAAACTATTCAAATGGGATTCAAAGCCCGATCCCTCCGTAACCAACAATCCCGTCTAACACTAGAGTGACAAATTAGACCATGCGACCAATAATACGGGTAGTTTGTTTATAAAAAAGCAAAATTATTAAATGTCATATTGTTTTTTACAAATGGTAGGACCACAAAAATAAATCTGCTTCGGTGGCCGCATGGTCTAAGGCGTCACTCTTAGGACTACCGATGACAAATGACGGAGTTCGAATCCCAGGCCGGGTAAACTATGGCTGTTTTATTTTTCAAAATTATTTTCCAATCTTCCTCCAAGTAAATTCGGGTACACTTCCTATAAATTCAACCTTCCTTATCTCTAAGTCGCTAGCATAATAATTATTACACAGACGTATACCCTGAGCAGGTAGTAAGACTCAGTGTTAACAACAGATTATATATATATATACCAAAACAAAATTAACGAATAAATAATATATTCAAATGGAAATCAGTAATTATATTCCTTTAATAAGAGACAGACAGGCAACCCACCAGGTTCACACATACACCATCAATACATTCCCAGACAATGACTTATTTTGTAAAACCGATAGTGAAAAGAAAAAACACATAATATTAATTTAAACTTATAATGTCAGGGTTGCAAAAATATACAAACACGCGGAAGGAGGAGAAAAGAAAAGTTTTACGAAAGGTAACGCTCATATATATGAGAGAGAGAGAGAGAAAGAATATCTACGAGATAACAGAACCTGATAAAAGGAAATCGTACGAAAAGCTACGGCGGCTACGAAGTTGAAACCGCAAAGAAACGAGTAAGGAAGTTCGAAGTGTCGACAAACGGCGAATATTGATCTGAAACTGGAGAAGTTTCGAAACCCCGCACACAAACCGATGTGTCTCGAAACTGTTACGTGTTCTCTCGCGGGAAAAGTATATAAACTTTCCTTGAGATAATGGTTCAGTTTAACCAACAGTTAGAGTCGCCGCCAACTTGAGGGGGAGGGGGGGGGGGGCTTCGNGGGGAGAGATAATAATATGGCACTGTTATGTTTCTCGTGGAAATGGTGGCTAGGTATGACGATTCGAACTAACAAAATACAATTCAAATAACTTATAATTATTGTCTTTTGTGACTCTTAACAAATGTATTTGTTTTAGGAGGACGCCTACCGAAGCACTGAGACTCATTACAGAAGTCCAGAAATATCGCGTTATTTAAGAAGTAGTTTTGTTATTTCAAAATATGGCGTAAGGTTTTCCCCACGTCCCCCTAAAAAAAATCATCTTACGTAAGGTAATGTTTATATAGAAAGACAAAATAAAAACAAAAATGTATCATAAATTAAATATATCCACTATAAAATTTCACTTAAATTTAATTTACTTATGTGTTACACCTAACTTTATTGCAATTAAAGTATTCTACTTAGATTTCATGTCACTCACTTCATTACCTATGTCTAAACATAATTAAACGATTGAAATAATATAATTTATCAAATCGTAAAAAAATATACAATAATGAAAAGGAGGTGGGGGGGGGGAGGACAAAAATCTTACGATCCCTTATTTGGGAATTTAAAAAAAAAGTTGTACGCCGGGACCAAGGATTGGACCCCGGACTCCCAGCACAGAAGTGCGACACCTCACCTCTAGACCATCAGGTCACCCAGGGCGCTACTCCCACATTAGACTAGACCACTGATGACGGGGAGATAGTGGTTCGAAACTCAGCCGGGTGTAGTGAGTGGGTTTTTTTTCAAAATGATTTTCCACTTTTCCTCCACGCAAATGCGTGTACATTTCATATTAATATAACCTCCTTAGTTCCTAAACCTATTAGCGTAAATAGTACATAAGCGTACAATCCGAACGGGTAGTAAGACGCGGCGCTAAAAAAAACCCATCATTCTTAGAGTGCACCAGACCAAGATTCCAGAGACGACCTCCGCGTCAACTAAAATCCAGTCTCTAATAAACCTGACGTCTTATACTAGGTGATCAGATATAGTATTTTAATAACATATATAAAAAAAGCACTAAATTTCCGTTTCAGTCATTTTTTTAAATGTAGATAACACCAAAAATAGTTGTAAAGCTGTTAATTGCCTGTAACCCTGTGGTACCTTCCACCTCGAGTTTTAGATTAACCATATTTTTTGAATAAACGGCTTATTATTACTATTGTGGGACAACCGATCGTCAACAAAAGAGTTTCAGATCACTACTAGGCAACTCCCTTAAGGTGGTATGGAAGAGAATGCGAGAAAAAGCCAGCTTTTTTTCAGTTTTTATGGCAAAACATTTTTTTTGACCAAAATAAATCAAACATTTCTCCAGTAGAAGCATATAGTTTAAATTTCTCCACATGGTGACCTCCAAATTTCTTGAATATGTGTCAAGGGTGTCCTTGAATTTAAAGAAAACTTTTTCTGTCCATTTAAAAAGTTTTTCATATAATCCCAGTAAGCTCATGACAGATATTCAACAATCTTGTGAATAAAATTAAACTTTTTAAGTTTCTACTGGAGCAATATTTGATTTATTTTGGTAAAAAAAATTAATAAGAAAACTGCAAAAACACTCACCTTTTCTCGCGTCCCCTTTCATCGCACTTTAAGATTAGCATATACCCACTGTAGTATAAGAATTATACAGAGTGGCCCACGGAAAGGTAGCCCGCCTCCTATATGAGTCAATAAAGCTTTAGACAAGCAGTTCACTTGCTCATTCTTCATGTCGCAATATGGGTGGGAGGGGATTGACCTCCTCCAATTCAGAGGGAGGCGCCTGCTGGATATAGGAGGCGGGCTACTTTTCCGAGAGCTACGTTGTATAAGAGTCCACCCGCACCCCACCCCCTCACCCCCGCCCCCAATGGTGCCCGATTTAAAATGGAAATGTTATCTCTGAAACGTAATTTTAAACCAGATTAAAAATACAGCTTCGGGATGCATTTGAACCCCCTTCCGTCCACCTATATTAAAAATTTCAGATCTCTGCGTGCCGTAGATTTGGCTGGGCATCGCACACAAACAAACAAACACACACAGACAAACACTTCATTTTATTATTATAGACAATAGAGGTGAGTTAGAAGAAGCATTCATTGAATAAAGCAACATAATTTAAATACATGATTTAGAAAAACAATTAAATATGCTTGCTTTTTTTTCTTCTTTTTTTTAGTTTCTAAATGTTAGTTTTAAACTAATCCCCTAGCAGATACCTCACGCTATACACAGTGCCCACATCATCTAACGCGACTCTAAATAATAATATTTATTTTATCATATAAACTAATACAATTATTAAGGGTATCTTTGTCTGTCTTTCATGAGCATTGCGCGATATTTGCCGCACAAAGAGGAATTACATTTTAAAATTAGTAGCTCCTATGTACGAACATGAGCGCCTAGAAGCCGGAATTTTAAAACTTGGATTTTAATTTTTTAGATTAATTTAAAACGGTTCCGGAAAAAATTGAACGAAGTGTTTTTTTCCTTCTGTTGGAAGCAAATAAAAGCAGTACCATCATTTACTTGTGCTAGTTATTTATATTGTACTCTATAAGGGAAAGTTTAACTCACCATCAGGGTCCACGTAACGCTATTTTTTTACATGTTTCGACCACCTCACCATTACCGCCTCATGCAACACATGTACACATTAGAGCTACCCCAATCTAACACCATGTACACATTAGAGCTACCCCAATCTAACACCATGTACACATTAAAGCTACCCCAATCTAACACCATGT
>CABFVX010003320.1:0-20704 GCA_902151425.1 Timema shepardi
TAAAAAAATGTTTTGTTAATAGAATATTTAAAATAATTAGCTAAATTAAAATGAATTCATCCAAATGAGAAAGATAGTCAATGGTGGTAATAGTAAAAGGTTTATATTTTTGCCTTTAGAAGAAGTGTCTGAAATTAAAAGAAACATATACAAGGTAATTATTAACTAAAATAAAACGTAAAATAGATATTTAATATAATATTATATTTATAAGGAAACCTTTTTCCTCTCTATAAGGTAATTGTATTGTATTTGGTATAAGGTACAGGAAAGTTGGATAGAAACATATAAAAGAAAGGAATACAATATGGTTTTTGCTATGAAAATAAGAACACAATTCCCACTCTACATTGCTGTCATTGGACAATATTTTTTCTCCCCTTTGTGATTTTTTCGTTTTCTCTTTAAGGAAGGTGAGTTTCGCGTTTCACATTCCCTCCTGATGAGTTCCGATAGAATGAAACCTAGGTCGGAGGTTTGGGGAGTTATCAATCGATTTCCTTCAAGAGGCAGCCATTACGAATCCGTCCAAGGGCAGCAATGTAAAGTGTGAAGTGTGTTGTTCTTTCCATTGTAAAATACATATGTTGTTTATCCCTTTTATGTGTTCCTATCCACCCTTGTACTTTCTTCCAAATATAATATAATTGCATATTTAAGAAATTTATTATTTTATTTAAACCCAGACCTATACAAAATAACACAACATTTCCCAGTGTCTTATTGTTATCAGGAATTTCCAAGAATTGGCATTACTATATAATATTCTGAAAATTGAAAAATGACACCTGGATATGGGAATTGAACCCGGGACCTTTGGCTTAGTACGCCAATGATCTAGCCACTGAGCTATCCAGGAATCGTCCCGTACCCAGAGTCATTCTTCACTCATATTTTAAGGCAGGGTCTGTGATGGACGTGAGGAAATAGTCGGCTACAAATGTGTGATTTATTAAGATCACGAGCTATCCGACAACGCAGCCACCTTCGACTCAGTAGTTGGCTTATTGCCGCCACTTGTACAATTATTATAATTGTAGGGATTGCATATTTAAGAATCAAATATCAAATTGTTATACAAGCTTAACTAACATTTTCACAGTAGAATAAAACTAAAAACTGAAGCAAATAAAAACATAATATATTAAATAAAGTTTAAACGAAATTAAGTCGCAACGATCTCCCACTAATAAAATTAATCACAAAATAAAGTTACGCCCTACATTTTAGCTTCACAAATAAGTATACAGTGGTTGTACAGGGTTCTGAGAGTGATTTTGGAGGAGAACGAGTTACTGTAAGATTGTAAAAAGTTATGAGAGTAAAGTTATAAGGGGGTTATAATACCTTTTTTCAAGATGTGAGACAGGAAGAGGTGTACAGATTATAGGGGGGTAACACTTATGTGCCACTGTAAAAAATATATGAGAAAATACCGTAAAAGAGAATAAGAAATAAAAGGAAAGTGGATAGAGGACCAGCATGAATTTGAGAAACAGAGGTCTACAATAGCCTTAATCTTTGCCATACAACAGCTGATAGAAATAAGATATAACTTTGGGAAAGATTTGGTAATAGTATTTATGGATGTGGAAAAGGCATGTGATTGCGTGGCAATAAAAGGTGTTTGGAGAGCGCTAGAGGAGGCCAAAGTGGAAAGAGAAGTTTAATGAAAGTGAAAAACGTCTATGAGTATAACAGGAGCGGTTTTAAGATGGCGAGTAGGAGAACGGAGTGGTTACAAATAAAAAAAGGAGCGAAGCATGTGAGTGCCTTTTCACCATTTTTATTTGTAATGGTAAAGGAAACGATCATGAACAAGGTGGCAGGAAAACTCGGGAAGGAAACTATTAAAGCCATGATGTTTGTTGATGATTTGACGGAATGAGGGGAGAAGGAAGAGGAAGTACAGGAACAACTACAAGAATAGAATAAGGAAGTGAGTGGAATGAAATTTAGCATGATGAAGTGTGAAGGGATGGTAATGACAAGGAAAAGGGTAAGCCCTAATAAAGCTATAAGATTGGATGGAGTAGAGCTGAGAAAAGTACAGAGCGTAAAATATCTTAAAAGCATGATTGGGGTGAAAGGTGGAAGTAGAGATAAGCTAATGAGAAGAGAATATCGGGGAAAGTAGTTCTATTAGTGTGAGAGAGACCTGCTATGGAGAATAAAAGCGCCCTAGAAGTGTAAGGAAGTGTTGTACCGTGCGTATTTTGTACCCATTGTCACGTATGCAGCAGAAACATATACATTAGATGTAAGAGAAACTAGGAAAATTGAGGCCATAGGAATGAAGTTTATGAAAATTTGTTAGCTGTCACGAGGAGAATCAAGATTAGGAATGAAGTTATACGGTAAATAGTGGGGTACAGGTATTACATGAGATAGTAGAGGAAGCAAGACTGAGATGATATGGACATGTAATGAGGATGTAAAAGGAGAGGATGCCAAAGAAAATTATGGAAATGAAGTATTTAGTAAGAAGACCGCAAGGGAGGCCAAGAAAGAGATGAAAGGAGCAGATAACAGAAAGTGTTCAAGTGAGAGGAAAAGAATGGAAGCAATTAAAGGAGTAATAACGGTGTAAGGATAGAGGAAGATGGAGGCATTTTACTAAACCAACACAGCCACAGGCTGGAAACAGTTGATGATAAATTAAGTTCATAAAAGTACTTTAACTTGACAAGAAAACATACCTTTAAAAAAAATACAGAAACCAAGTGAATGAGGGAAATTTTTTAAATGCTGACCAGACGTTAACGAAAGAAAAAAAAACACAGATCAAGAAGTAGGCCAGAGCTAATCAGAAAATGGAGATTTATTTTAAAAAGTTTAGTACCAATAACGAGATACTTGGAAACGCACAAAAAAATAGTTAATACTTATATATATTTTAAAAAACCATTGTAAACAAACTTACAAATGTTTAATAGCTTTAAATAACTTTATTAATAGACTAAAATTGTCCTGATACAAGGGGTGTTCGAAAAGTAAGGGCTGATTGATTATAGCAACCGTGTTACGGGCATCGCCATGTTGATGCATATGCAGGGTGATATAATGATTCATTACAAAGCGATACCTCAGTTTTCAAAGCTCTGTGATAGTTTAATAGTTTGTACGAATGCTTTAAGATGAACAGTAAAATTCTAAGTCCCGTCACTTGTGAAGTCCGTACCACGAGAGAATTTATTCAAGCAAAAAAACGCTAATTAAGAGGAAAGTCATCGCCAGCTATATCAAGTTAATGGCCCTATTGTGATGAGCGAAGCTAAGGGTAGTAAATGGTGCCGTGAATTTAAAGGTGGCCGAACAAACTTTCACGACAAGAAACAAAAAAAAACGGCATTCTGTTGTGTCTCGAGACTTGGTTGAACGTGTGGACAAGAAGAGCTGTGAAAACAAGCGATTCAAGTTGTCTGAACTTTCATCAGATTTTGTGAACTGTCCTGTTGTTACCGAGAAGCTTTAGCATCATAAATTTGGTGCTCGGTGTGTGCCAAAGATGTTGACGGACATTCACCAGAAGATACAAATTCATCGTCCCTGATATTCTTCAACACTACACGATAGACGGCGATAATGTCCTTCGCCACATTGGGACTGAAGGTGAAACATGACTTTCACACGTTAATGTCGAAACTAAGCGCCAGTCTATAAAATGGATACTCAGAGTTCACCAAAGCCCAAGAAATTGAAGCAAATATTTCAAAACAGAAAGATGGTGGCAGCTGCAGTCTTGAGATCGGAAAGGAATGTTGCTTCTTTAAATTATGGGACCTGAAACGACTATTAACTCTGGAAGTGTACCTAATATTGATTGACTGAAAAAAAACTTAGGTGAACTATTCAGAACAAAAGCTGTGATGTTTTTGTCTGGCGTCATCCTCCTACATGACGATGCCCGACACGCTGCAGGTTGCACTTTCAGTCTCCTTGATGAGTTTGGTTGAAAAGTGTTCAATCATCTGCCCTACAGTCCTGACCTTGGGCCTAGTGACTGCTGACCAACAGTTTGAGTTCTCACTTGAAGAAATGTCTTGGTCCACAACGTTTCGGAGATGACAACGACAATCTCAGCAAGATGGTCTGGAACTGGCGGCAAGTTTCAGTGACGTGGGTATACTAAAGCTAGCACTTTCCGAACCCTGACATCATACTAGTAACAAAATATGTAGTATGTGGTCTAGGTTCCTTCACTCATCGCTATAAATGTTGTTTGAAGTCCAACAGTTTCTTTCTTTCTCTCTCCGAGAAAGCGCTACCAGATTTCTAGCAAGGCTCGTATCAAAGGTCTAGACTGGTTATTGTTCACTTTTATTAAGAAAATCATAACAGTGCCATAATTTAAGCAGAGGGAGATTGGGAAACCATTTAAGAAAATCCATCTCAGTACACATGTATAATTAACTATATTAATTTTGATAGTGCAACTATCAAAATTTGTTTGAACTTAAATAACTAGGCGGTGACTCGGTGGTCTAGGAGTAAGGTGTCAGACTTATTTGTAGGCAGTTCGGGGTTCAATACTCGGTCCCAGCACATATTTATCTGACTGCCCAACCCTTCCTTCACCTCTGACAATACTTGTACTAATCACAACTTGTGAATGTGTGGAATGCCAGGCCTCAACCGTGGTTCAGATCCAACATTAAAATGTAGGAACTCCATTTCATCTCACAATCATCCTACCATTACACATTGGCGTAAATGTGTATAGCCCGAACAGGTAGTAAGATGTGGTAATAATGAAAATAATAATAATAAATAATTAGGAGCCTGTGAATCAAGAACAAACTTTCTCAAACTAAAACTTGTTTGTAACAAGCAAAACAGAAGGAATAAAGTGCCAACCTAACCTGTCCCTAGTACTTGTATGTGTAAAGATTTTGTTAAATTTTATATTTGCATTAATTAATTTAATTTATCAATTCCTATTTTTAAGCTTAAACCAAACTTTAGATTTTAGATGTAAAATTCTGGGTCTTTCTCATAAATCAAATTAATAAATACAAAATTATTTAAAGTTTGGCATTCCTATTTCAATTAATAGCCTATGGGCCTACATATTAAAATAAAGGTGATCCAAAAGTCGCGCAACACTGTTTTTCCAAGGATATTTCTCGCAGAAAATAGAACATGAACATGTTGTTTATATGTATGGCAACACTGTAATGTTGGCTGGGTGTTGTGCAGGCCATGTGACTTTGATACCTACACTAGGACTAGGTCTAGCAAGTTGAGTTACATTTGAAAGTAAAGGATGAATTTTTCACGAGCAGAGTGAGTATTCATTCCGGAACATTATTTTAAAGCCAACTCGTACATGGAATGCCAACAATCGTTTGTTTGTAGTTTTCCAGAATCATGCGTGCTGAATCAATTAACAATATGCCGAATTAATGGCACAAAATATAAGTTTTTTTTTTATTTTGGTTGTGTGACACTTGGATCACCTGTACATAGTAGTCATTCAATTAAACAGAGTACAACCCCNNNCCCCCCCCCCCAAAAAAAAATCCCAATGAAACCAAGTAGGTTTGGTTTTTATTTTTTTAATATATTTTATTTTACAATCCTGCTAGAAATTAGTCTCATGGTTTACTAATTGAACCTTGTAACAACAGTAATAATTGTTCTGATGGACACAATTTTGAACTTTAATATAAGTTTAGCTTCAAGTCTATCATAATTCCTTGTATCATCTAGCCCATTTTGATTTAATGGTTGCCCTCTTACACCCAAAGAAATACTGGCAATTTCTTGACAAGTTTTTTATCCATCTTACTGGCCGCAGCAATGTACCACTTCCATTTATCAAATTGTTTTCTAATAACTGTCACTCAACTTGTAAATGAACTGTGAAAGCTACCATTCTATGTTGAACTAAGCTGCCAGTGGCAAGCTGTTATCTCAAAACTATACTCATTCCAATTTTGATAACATGTGACAAGGAGAGCCGTGAAGACTATTAAGTTAAAACGAAATTTATTTAATTTTTTTCTTGTTTAAAAAAAGTTGACTTCACTTCACATGTGGAAAAGTTATTTTTGCCACTCACAAAAACTTGGAAAAGGTAGTTTCTTGCAATTTAAGTGAACTATTTGTGGTATGTCGGACCCAATTCCCTGGATTCTTAATAGTATTGAAAGAATCAAAAAATAATCTCAATACCACAACTTTTAATAATGCTATTGTTAGCTTTCAAAACCCAGTAGGCTCAAAGTGAAGCGAAACGGCTATATTAAGTATTGTATATTTTTCTATATTGATCATTATTAGTTTTTCCACCTCACACATTATGTACCAGAAAATTGCAAATGTACTTAATGACTTTTGTGTGAAAGGAATCTAACACAAATCAAACATGGATATTTGTCTAAATATTTTTTTAATCACTTACATTTGAAGCACCTCCTTTTTTTATTGGTAGTAAAAATAGGGGTGACATATTGGATATTAAATAACATACTGTGAATATTTTTATCTTATTTTACTTTTTGAAATACAGTATAGCGATAATGAGGATGGGTATTTTAATAGGAAAGTGAGGAATTTTGTATGTACAGAATTACATAAAGCATTTATCTATTTATTAACTTCAAGTCCAATGTCGTCAACAAATTAAAAAATACACGAGATAGGGAATAAATGAATTGTGGACTTGCTCAGACAAAGAAAAAAAAATTATTACAATATTTGGGTTCTCAAAACAACAATTACTTTTTTACTACAATAGCTCAGGGTAAAAATTTAAAAGAAAATAAAATCCTAATATTACAAAATAATTGAGCACGGGACTCTCTCAGGGCCTCTGGGTCATGTTGGAAAAAATATACCTTTACCGTGAATCTCTTCAAGGAGAGTGGTTGTTGGACATTAAAAACAATTAATATTAAAATAAGGACATTGTATGCGTCGAAGTTGTTATGGCCAAATAACCAAATAAGTTTCTTTCTAGAATAAATTTTGAAACAACAAAAAAATATGTCTACAAGAAAAATTTTATGTCAGTGAATTAGATGATAATTAATGTTAATCTTTAAACTTTGATTAATAAAATGTTAATCGTTGAATGCAGTCTAATCGAAGTTATAGTATCCAACAAAAGATGAATCACAATTTATGCTGGGGGCTAATATCACCTCATGTTATTTTCATCCGGCATGTAGTCTTCGGCGTTGAAGAGGCTGGATGCTAGTAGATCTGACAATCTCACTGACAATCTCACTTACAAGTCTCAGTCCCGTTCTGGAAGCTATTAAAGTAGGCTCAGGACATGGTTCCATACTCCACTGGCATAATTGTGATGCTATCGTCACTAATAAAACACTGCCATTCTCACAATCCTTTCTTCCAATCAGTCAAATTAAACACCAAAAAACAAACTCTTTGGTTTCTCTTAAAACTTTTGCGTCTCTTCCCTTTTCCTCCACAACAATGCCAACAAACCAATTTTATTAAATGAAAATGAGACAAATGACATGTAAATATTAAGATTACATGTGTATTTATATACTTGCTGTATTAAAATAGCTTATAGAAAATATTCTTCTTTCTAGAGTCATTTAAATAAATAGGCTTAGTTCAGTTTTAAAAAGTACTGTCTGGTAGTACCGGACATATTACAATATTACAATTTTTTAATCAAATTTGGACACCAAATTCTCTTATTGTCTTAAGATGCTTTTTCACAAGAGTCACATTTATTAAGAGAGGGATTTAATTCAGTATTGGCACAATTCTCGTGCGCCCACCCTTGGCAAAAGTCACACTTTATCCAATCCTCGTCAAAATTTTCTCCGCATATTATGCAGTCGGTTTTATCTTCAGCTTCTTCGCTCATAAGTTGTGCCGAAAATTTGTTAACTTTTCTGTTATTTTGATGTAGTTTTATTTTTTTTTTTATCGTGACTTCCAACTTAGTTTTTGATTTTCCCATTTTCGTGAATTGTTTTTCTTCTAACTGAGCTTTATAAGGACTTGATGTTAGTATTTCGCTCTTAGCACCACGTCTTATTCTAACATTTAACCTACGTTCTGCAGCGACAGGCACTGGTGACACTTGTGTGATTATGGTGTGGAAAAACCCAGTTGAAGGAGTTGATGACTGTGGAGTCTTTGATGTTGAAGTTTGTGCGGTTGAAGTTGACTGTTGTGAAGTCATGGAAGTAAATAACTCTGGAAATGGAGGTTGTGGATATACAGAAGTTGAGGCTCTTGGAGATTCAAATGTTGGTTGTAAATTTTCGTGTCCATAATTTGATGTGAGTGGAGTCTTAGGGGATATTGATTGTAGATTTCCTGGATCATTTTTCAATAGCTCTATGTCTTCATAGACAGAGTCGGGAATATCTAGTCCTTACGATGGCAAATAGTCCAAACCTGTGAATATGTTTGGATTATATGGATATATATCTGTACATTCAAACCCTTTTTTTTAAATCTATATCCATTCGGCAAATTTTGGTAAAAGCATAGCTTACTAATCCAACTACATCACAATCTGTTATCCTGGAAAAAGGATTTTGTCACATCCAAATAGCACAATCTTCATTATATGCGGTTTTTAAAGGCTTCATTATGGTCCTATCAAGTGGTTGCAATTTGTGCGTTGTGTGGGGGGGCAAACTTAATATATGAACATTGTGTTGACGTGCAAAAAGAATCACGTCAAGCTCCTTGTGGCTGCAGTGACCATCTAAAATGAGCAGCACAGGTTCATGTTTAGTAGGATGGACACGTTTGACGAACTCTTTAAGCCACTTCAGAAAAATGTCACCAGTTATCCATCCATTAGCTGCAAACAAACTTCCAGGGGGTGCACCAATCATGAGGCGGTTGTTCATCCTCTGCCTAGGAAATATAAAGAGAGGTGGGATAAATAGGTCTCCAGAAGCATTTACTCAAAGAAGCACAGTGACCGTACGACCTCTTTCCCCAGACGTTAATTTTCCAACTTGTTTTTTCCCCTTTTATGGATATAACTTTAGAGTCATTTGAATGAACGCACGTAACTCCTGTTTCATCTGCATTGAAAATTCTACATGCAGAAAAGGAATATTTACTTTGAAGTTGATTAAATTTGTCAAAAAATCTAGAAACCTGAGGTTTGTTGAAACCAACTGCTCGTTGCATGCTAGTAGATTCAGAGGTTCTTAATGTGATTTCAGGGTGTCGTTTCATAAAATCATAGTAGAAGTACTTACCAGCACACTTCTTTTCCTCGTTGAAGCGGTGATCAAGTTTCAAGGCTTCGGCCACATCGAAAGCCAACTTCCCAAACTTCTTACGACTCAGTGGCATCAAACGGTTATCAAGGTCTTTAATGTGTATTACAAGTTCCTCTTCAAAATTTTCTGAGAAAGTAGGTTTGAATCACCCCATGTCAGGACCTATTTTTACTTCATTTCCTAATTTTAACTTCGCTACTCTGTCTCCTAAGGAACTTTTAGGAACAGCGTATGTATTTGCCGCCTGTCTCACTGTCATAGCGTTACTTAAAACCTTCTCTACAGCTATTTTCATGTTCTCTTCTTGCCACTTCCCACGTAAGCCTACTTTTTCCTTTTTCTTTAATTTAGGCATAGTGTAAAATTCCAGAATAGGTTACCTGAAAGAAAATGTTCTATGAAGACAAAATATATATATATAATATTTAGTATTAGGTATATATATATACCTAATCTGAGTAATCTTATCTAACCTTAAATTGAGTGTTTTATTTGAGCTTTATTTGTTGTTAATGTTGATAAAAATTTTGTGGCATCCCTTAGTTTGTCCGGTACTGGACGAAAACAACTGGTCCGATACTAGCCGATCTGTATGGCAATAAAATAATGGTAGTCATTACAATAATATTTTCTTTGTTGACCAAATCGATATTATAACTTATTCATGAGTTTATCCTTTACCTTATATCCAATAAACAAACTAATTGTAATTATTGTGTGAGAATGAGAAGTCTTGAAAATGTAGTTGGAACAAAGAAACAAAGCACATAAACTATACAAACACTTGTGGGAACCGTACGGCTCGAGGGCGCGCCTTCAACTAACGGTTGTCTTTGGCTGCAAGCAAGAGGATTAATATTATAACTGAAAGGGTTCTCTAGCTAACGGTAGTTTATTGAAACATGATCTGTCCGATACTAGCCGCTGTCCGATACTATACGACTCTCCCCTAAGTTAATCACAACCTATATAACTATAACTATTTGCAATTCTCAAATATAATCTTAACAAATTAATATTAAAGGTGAATACTTAATTATTCCAAATCTAATATTCAAAATAAAGGACAAAGGTTTGTTTTTAAATACCATTCAAATTTTAACCGCCAACGATAAATTTTGCTTTTGTTTCTCAAACAGAACTATTATTTAAGCTAAACTGAATACATTTATCTCTGCTCCATATGACATAAAAACCTGAACTTTGTTAGAGCATTATTTTAATTGTGAATTAATATTAATCCGTAAACAAAGATTCCAGTAAAATAAACCCAAACGCGTCATCAAGACATAATTCCAAAAGATAATTTAGAGATATTAAACAAATATACTAAGTCAAAAAGGTATATAATTTAGAGCTTACATTACTATAATGAAGGTGTACCCGTGTAGTGGCTAGTTTCCTATCACCACCAAGAGTGACATTATTACAACTCTGTGGTCATTTTATTATGTCCACATCCCAGAAGAGGGGGGTACAAGGGGGTCATCTGATCAAAGGGTATGGTTTCTTTCTCCTCTCGACACTCAGGTAACAGGAAAGACATCACACCAGCGCGTCTAGATATCAGTAGAGCCTTGGAGGCCGAAATCAGTCCTTCATGGAAGCACTAGAAGGTTTTCAGAATATACTCGATCATTGTATATCATGCGTGTAGATGTAATCAGGGCTCAAGAGTTAGTTAGCCGTGGTCACTCGTTCAAGTTGGATGTGTCTTGGAACCGGGAAAGTTCGATGGGGTGCGAGTCGGGTAGAATGGGTCTAAGGTGTAAACTGGGTATGTTCATTCTTCAATATATGTCGGATTTTATTTAATAGAAAGTTCTGTGTCATGAATAGTAATACTTTAATACTTGTAGAATATTAAATATGCTACACATTTACACTTTGTTGTCTTTATATCCGGGTGAATTAGCTATTTTACTGACTAGCATGATGCCAATAATTTGCTGTCATCATTAGTTTCTTTTATTTTAGACATTACATGGATAATATGAACTAAGTATTAACTTCTCCTAAACTATCATTATTTTGTAAATAATTTTAAAACATATACATATGTATATACATTGTTTTAATTTTTATTTTTCATATAAAAAGATAGATTGCATTTCAACCAATAAAGATGTGAGATTTTACTTTACTCCACAACAGTTAACCATATTGAAGATTTTAAATTCAAAAATGAAGCAGGTTATGTGTTATATAGTATTTTTCTTCCCTTTTTTCCTTTTATTTGATAAAGGAAATCATACCGAGACACAAAAACTTTATTTGTGTTTTAAAGGTTTGTGTGACTTTTTCCACCCAAGAATTAAGGAAAAAAGGAAGATCTCACATTTGTGAATTGTGAACTTTTTCAGTTTCCCTGAGTGGGCTTTATTCACTAAATTGGTTTATCTGTTCTTATTTTCATCATTTTTCATTTTTGTATAAAGCACTAAAAACAATTATTTTTAAATAAAAAGTAATAATTATTTTCTTTTTGATTCATTAAATTTATTGGAAATATTAATGACCATAAGATACAATTTGGAAAAAAAAGAAACTTAAATGTGTTGTGACTACTACTTGAAGGAAATTATATGTTGACAAGTATTGTAGCCTACGTGCTACAAAACCAAAAAACTAAACTGAGCTGTGAATAATATTATTAATAATTCACAACCAAAATTGAAAAGTGGTAATACAAAACTAGTTCATAGTTATGATTAGGCCTAAGGTAATTTTTAGGCCTATTTCCATCTTTTTTCATCACGTCTAACTAACAGCTTTTCTTTTTTGTTTGGATAATGAACTTAAACAAAAAAATTAGCATATATCAATAATATTATTATTATTATTTAGTAATGCATCTTACTACCTGTTCGGGTTATATGCTTTTAAATACTAATTATGCTAATGGATTATGAATTGGGAAGGTTTAATTAGAGGAAGTGAACCCGCATTTGCGTGGAGGGATAGTGGAAAACCATTTAGGAAAAAACCACCCCCAGTTCACCCGACCGAGATTAGAACCTCGATCTCCCCGTCCTCAGCAGTCGGGCTCAACACGACAAGCGCGTTAGCCAACTACGTCACCGAGGCGGGTAATATCATTATTAACTGTACAAAATGTATACTGAAAAATAAATTTAATCAATCGTTGGTATGAAAAAATATTTGTTAGGCAGTTCTGTAATCATCTATTTTTAACAGCCCTGAAATAACTAATAGTTTTGACACCCTTCAAGATTTTACTTCCAGCTTTCTGTTGTCCACACTGTGGTTAACGTTGAAAACTCACCCCCTCCCCTATCGCCTGTTACCCTGTCAGGCCGTCCCACTAGCTGGTTTATGTGAGAGGATAACACAGTAACTGTTCATATTTTCTAGCCTAGCATTAAGGTCAACAGTGTTATTCACTAACATAACATTCTTTATTGAGGTGAAGTCAAATGATTGGTCAAATAAACAATCAACGTCCCAAATGCAGAATTGAGTAAAACCAATATTGTGACATCTCTAATATATTTTATTATTTATTAAGGTCTTAGAAAATATCTGGAATAAGCTACAACTTAAATGCAGATATTGGTACACACAATAATGAAAGTGTTTGTGAAGTCAAATTCATTTGTTCAAGAATACAAACTAAACAATATGTATTAGCACAATGTTATACTTTCTTTAATTGTCAAGCCATACTTTCACAATATAACAATGTCATAGTAAATATTCACCATCATTAAACTTTGTATTAATTTGATAAGCAAGTTTTTTTAACATGGAAATATTAGAAAGGAATACAAGAGTGTGTATAAAAATTGTCTCAAAATAATAAAACTATAAATTAGATTATTGTGGGTAGATTACAAATGAGGATTGTGTAAATAACGGGGCAAAATGTTGACTGTCCAAGTGGACAAACGTATATATTTGATTATGGTATATCAATCATCCAAGTCTTTTACTTGATTTGGCGAGTTTTTTCACCTGAACAAAGCAAGCACCATTTACACTTCCCGGCCGACTGGCGAACAAAACAACGCACAAGCCATTGAAGGCAAGATGTTCCCACACTTTCCTGCACCAATCGTCCACTTGTCTCAACTGGTCATCAGGGGGCAAAGTCCCAGACACGTCCACACGGAGATGAGAGATGGTCATATGGTGTTCCAGAGCAACTTGGCACGTCTGAGTCACCACGTCACTGTTAGAGTCAGCCACCACACACTTCACATTGCAGGTGCTGGCGGGCTCCTTACTTCCCAGGTGTAGTTTGTATTCTCGTATCACACTCTCTGACGCTATCACAATGGCTGAAACACAGGCAGTAATCGGTGCTCAAAAACTCTAATGTTGAGGTGTTGGTACATTAGTGAAATAAATACAGCACTGCGCAATAATGCCACACAAGTTGTTTCTTTAAGGTGTTTAACGTGCACTTTCTAAACCAATTGACTATATCAATAAGCACATGAATTATTATAGTTCATGTCGTCACCTGAGAATGCAAGTGTTCTATCCCCAAAATTGTTAAATGTGAAATATTTGGTGTTTACATTTATTTAGAATGCATATGATTCCCCTGTGGTGAAATTGAAACTACTATATAATTATGTAAGAAGATACAAACTCAGGTTGTCATCTACTAACATTGGTTTAGAGTTAGACACAAGGTCAAACTTCAATGTTCTTTTACACAAAAGTGAAAAATTTGACATAGAACACTTGCATTCTTGGGTGACGATGTGCTGATATATTCAGTTAAGTAAGTTATAGAGTAACTTAACTCTGGAATAGACACCGCATCCAGCCCCCAGCCGTTAATTAATCACCGTGAAAGGTTAAGCACACATTTTAGCAAAGATAAGTTTTTCGGCCATACCGGGAATCGAATCCAGGACCCTTAGCTCAGTATACAGACACACTGCCAATTGAGCTAAGGTGTTGGACTGTAATGTAAGTAATAGGGAAGGAAGGCACACTGAAAGGAGATTTAGATTAGATCCTGATAGAAGACAAAAAAAAACTTTCTTCTTCAGTTTTTCATATAATCTTCACACTTGTATCTTTTGATCACTTCCCCCATATTTCAGAAATATTTATTTTTAATATTCAGATATATAAACAGAAAAAACCCATTCAAGAATAAATTGGCAGCAACCTAAGTGTGTGTGAACTCAAGAAATAAAGAGCGAGATTTATTCGTATACCTATCTCTCCTTTCAGTTTGGCTTCCTTCCCTACCCTTACATGCATGCAGTGTTTCCACAATGTGCCAATAGATTTGTAGGGGTGTACAAAGGCCACTTTTTCAATTCAACACAAACTAGAATCAAATATATTCAATATTCTCAAAGTCGAATCCTAGTTCAAATATATATATATTTATTTTATGTTTGAAAAAATATACTGGGGTCATTTGAATATCATTATTTACTAAAATTACTTTGACAATGTTTCATTGCACAGTTTTTTAAAAAAAAGTTTTATTCATTATATGTCAAGTTATTGTTATAACTTACAATTCAATTACTTCACTTTAAGGAAAATCTTTGGTAGTGTAGTGTTTTATTTTTTTCCAAACTTGACTTAAGCCAAAATGAAGATGCTTATCTAGTACTCACAACCTTACATTTTGATAATCTATATATAAAAAAATTAATAAAAACTCCAAATTTTCTCATTTTCAATGGCCCTTTAAAGTATACCATCATAGTTATGAGACAAGGGTAGTTACTAGATAATCCTAGATACAACCTTTCAGAAACAAAGTCATTTTTTGATAAGGTCACAACAGAAAATGTAAAGATAAATAATTCCTTTTGCTGTTTTGACGCATCAAAGCTAATGCTTTTCAGCCATCAAGTGGCGCAGCAATATCCTCCATCTACGCTTTGGAAGTGAAGAATAGCCGGAGAAATGTGCATACGGCCTTGACTTCACCTCGTTGAGAGTTGAGACCGTAGATAAGGGAGTGGTTGAGACATCACACAAGTTGCACAGTGAGACCGTACATCTTTAAGTTTTAGGTGTTCATTAAAACATGTTTAAAATAATAATATCTGCTGAAGCTTTTATTGTAAATGTATGAATAAATGTGTTTACAAACTGGTCCTGATTTCCAAACAATTGTGTATGGTTTGCTTTCTTATGATATTTATTATAATTATATATTAATAACATAGAATTATATTGTAAATGTAAAGGGGAAAAAACTAGACTTCGACTATCTGCTCACCGCACAAAATTAGGATGGAATAAGGGGAAAAAGTATTTTATTTACTGATCAAAGTCAGTACATATTGATTTATTAGTATAAAAACAGGATCTAATTCACTGTTCAACTGCTGTGTGTTAGTTTCATTTTGTGTTGCTCCTATATTCAGGAAGATGGGGTTAAAATCCCGTCCGGAAGCTTCACTAAGCTGGTCCCGTGTAGTAAAATACCATAATTTGAATTCTGTTGTTTGAATTTAAACATATATTTTTTATGATCTTTATAATTATTTGTTTAAATCCAATGAGCTTCCACTCATTCTTTGGACTATACAAAAAAATTATATGAAGAGAAAAAAGTATATATTTACTCTATGTATACTAATTACTAACCAAGTGGGGAAGGACAATTTAATTTCTTAAAATATGTATAACTATATACAAAAACAAAATTTTAATCATTACACGCAAGATAAAATTTAATTCAGCTCTGATAAGTGAGGGTTAAATCCAAAACAATTGTTACAATGTTTAGTGATTGATTAGTATTCTCAACTGAAAAAGTTCCAAAATAAGCTTTAAAATATAAAACCTTGAGCAACATATTTAATTTGAGTAAGTGTGAATTTGCCTTTTCCATATTAAACAAAGCCTGTAATGTCTAACCCTAAATATCGCAACAATTAGGGTTGTATCAAGATCTAGAAGCTTACTGATGATATACTGTAAATTCAAGCAACTTTTTGGATGAAAACCTAAAATTCTTAATCATTATTGAGCATTTTTGGTTGAAAGCAAGGATTATATACCAAATATTGACACGTTTCTGAATTATTGCTTTACATGGTGGGGTTGCGTGAAGCTAGTCTCCCTCAACTGGTAGTGTATGCCTCTTAGTACATTGTAAATAAAGAACTAATTCCGAGACTGCAGGATTTAAAGAACTAATCATGCACTAAATATTGACTAATGTTTCAGGATTAGTGCCTTACATGGTGAGATAAACTTCACGAATCTCCACCAAGGTGCATTAACGGTAGTTTTTTAAATGTGAAATTCACTTTGGTTCCATAATCTATCTCCACACACTAATGTGAGAGCACTTTGCTGTATCAAATACTTATTCATCCCTAGTAAATTATTTTTTTATAATTCTTTTCCCCAAAAAGTAACAAAGGCGTATTTTTAAACCAAAACTGTGCTATTTAAACTTCATAAGAAATTAAATTTAAGAATAGTATTTGTTCACATGACTTCATAATAATAAAATAGGGTACTTTAATATTTGTTTTAAATTATTTGATTAAATTGTTAGATTTTTTTTTTCTCAAAAATACAAGTTTTATGTTATAATAACTAATACTTGAACAGGCTTGACAAAATTAAATCCTGTACTATTTTGCATGCATATAATATGTCCTAGCAATTAAATGCTTGGATAATTATACTTTTTGTCTGAGATTTTTGAGCTACATGCTGAGATACAAATTATGCAAAATGTAAGGCAAAGCATAGTGATTTCTTAGATTTAACCAGTTTTATATAACACTACCATTATATTAAATTTACAAAAAATATTTACTGGTTATAGGAAAATAACTATGAGGCACATCCAGAAAGTAAGAGTACTGGTTGCCCTCTCGTGCTGTGTGAATATTTTTTCCAACGTTGCCAATACTGAGTGGTAGTCAGCGTTCTTCTGAACATAACAAGCACAGGTTAACCTCATTAGTATGAAAATTCACCTTGTGTGTGTTTGTGTAAATGAAATGATAAGAAATCCCGCCAAGTGCGAGGTGCACGCTGTCATCAGGTTCCTTCTCACTGAAGAAAAAACACTGATTGAAATTTTTTCACGGATCAAAACTGTTTATGCCGAAGATGTTATGAACCAAACAAACGTGTTTAAGTGGTGTCACGAGTTTAATAAAGGCAGAACAAATGTCATAAGGATCAGAGGCGTGGAAGAACTTCCATTTTGACTGATGATTTGGTGCAAAAAATCGAGAAAACTGTTCGTGAAGATTGCTGATTGACAGTGGATGAAATTTCTGCGATGTTTCACAACTCTCTAGATCTCTCTTACACGAAACAATTACAGAAACACAGGGATTCCAAAAATTGTGCTGCGCAAGATAGGTCTCAAAACCAATGACAGAGCAGCACAAAGTAAATCGGGTCGCTAGCGCTCACAAGTTCCTTGAGCGATTTTAATTGGAAGGTGAGGATTTTCTGAGCTCGATTGTGGCTGGAGATGAAAACTGGGTGGTTCATTCCACTCCTGAGAAAAAAATACAATCAACACAGTGGTGGCACACCAGTTCCGCATATGCCAAAAAATTCAAAACCTCAATTTCGGGCAAAAAAATCATGGCCTCTATGTTTTGAGACTGAAAAGGGATCATTTTGATCGAATTTCCACCTCAGGGGGAGACGATTAATGCAGCACGATATTGTGAGAGCCTAAAAAAGCTTAAGTGATCAATTCAAAACAAACGGAGGGGAATGTTGACGAAGGGAGTGCGCTTGTTGCACGACAACGCCCGCCTGCACACGGCCAACACCACCAAGGAGCTTTTGGACTCATTTGGTTGGGACATTTTGAACCACCCTTCATACTCCCCTGACTTGGCGCCTTCAGACTTTTTCATCTTTTCACCTCCCTGAAAACTCACATGGGTATAAAAAAGATTTCGACCGACGAGGAGGTGAAACAAGAGGTCCTGAACTGGAAGAAGGTGATGGTGGGAGAATTCTTTGAGGAGGGCATCAAAAAGCTTGTGCCATGGCTCACAGCCTGCGACTACGTGGAGAAATAACCGACACATTTACCAACAAAATCCTGTAGTTTTGTTTTACATACAATTATATTTTATTTAATAGAAAAATCTAGTAATCTTACTTTCTGGACATGCTTCATATTTAATAAAAGCATGTAATAAATTTCTGTGATTTTGGTGATTGATGATCAATGACCAAACCACAAAACATCATTTCGGGATAGTAAATTCGGTTTTATGTTTTTCTACTGTCAGAAATGTTCAAATATACCGTATATAGGATTTTAATTTTGTAGTTTTAAATTATTCATATAAAAACAAGTTTCTTAAAAAGTGACCTTATTTATCCACATATTATGCTTTGTAAAGACAAATGACTTGCATACTAACAGAGGTGGTAACAGTTCATCGATCCAGCAAAAACCTAATATTCAAGAACATACAGAAACTATAGATTGCAACTCTGTCTTCTTCATCTGAAGAAAGGTGAGTTTCTAAATAATATTATGGCATAGGCCGTGGACTATAATCAGCCCTTTGTCGACTTGCAATAACTTTTATTACTTAAGTATTCAAGCTTGAGTATAAAAACCTTATAATAAATATAAAAGTTCTAAAAAGGTGTAAATATATTTTCTAGATGACCAAATTAATAATTTATAAGATGAAGAGACCACAAAATCTTGACTAAAAACAACATATTTATTTTACATAGGCCTACCAATAAGTGTTTGCATTTTTATTTTATGAATAATCATAGTGATACAATTCAAATAATCCTCTCCACATTCGAGCACACCTCCCAACATCTTATCTGATAGTATCGGTATCCTCCCTGTGTATTCAGAGCTACCTCACTGCACCGCACAAACTAATATATCACCACACACAATAACTGATAGGCCTAGCAGCAGCACCTTTACACAAGATGTGATGGACATATGCTCCGGAGATGAGTCAAACACTTCATTGTATTCACAGCGGTAAGTATTAGATTTCATCATTCATTTTAGTGTTTTAATTTATTTAGTGAAAAGGTTAAGGTGGGATGGATGAGAAAGCGAGCAGTTTGCACAACAAACTTTTTTTTTTAATCTAATGCTTCATTAGAAACATAGTTTAATTTTCTATAAATACAGTTGTTTGGCACCATTTTTTTTTCTTCTTTGTAGAATATATTCAAAAATGAAAATATTTGAGACCATCTGACCGCATTATAAATAATATTGGTGAGTTAGTTATAGCAAACCTGTTTTTTCTTTGGACGCTTGGTTGGATATATTGGCCGCTTGCTCCTTCTCGAGTGTCCGAATTAGGGTTTTTTCTGCCTTGGTGCGCCCCATCAAAACCGCATCCCCAAACTCTACAGCTGAAAAAAAAATGAGTTTAGGAATATTGCTCATTAATATAGCTACTCTATTTCAACTATCCATTGACAATATCAAAAAAAAACTTTTTGTGTAAATAATAAATTTGGCTGGAATCTAAAAATAAACATTCCAAATGGTACTTTTTTAATTTGCCTTTTTTGATTAATATGAAATTATTTTAGATCACACATTTATTGAAAACTGAAGGGGGAAATTACTAACACGGTTACTGTTTTAACTGTTCATTGTATGCATGTGTTTCTTGAAAAAATTTGAAATATTGAAACAAATTATCACTCTCTTGAATCATAGGGGCAAGATAAAAACATCTTTTATTGAAAACTGAAGTCATTTTGCTGGGTTTAGTTTATTCTGTGTTTATATTCAAGCTTAATGCATAGCAAATAGTGCATAGCATTCAGCACACAATTAATAATAAGAATACAACCTTTCCCGGTTAAGTATCACTCAAATAGATTGATTTTTATTATAAAAATTTAACCTTTTTGCTTTAGAAAACAATAACTTAATTATTCATTTAGGCATTCCTTGAAAAGCAAAACAGTCATTAAATTGTTTTTTATAATATAAAATTAACCTAACTTAAGTAGTGCCTGAACTAAATACAATTTGATTCTTTCTTTGGGTTTAACCTTGTTGTTGTCATTAACTGCTTCTCAAGAACAGAATAAAAATTTAATATTTCCTGTTTATGTTCAGCCATAGTTACAATCTTAATCATTTAATGCTCAAACAGTAAAAACTAATCAATAACAAACAACTCTTTACAGGAACAAAATATATTTTCCATCTGCTTTATATACTAGCGTTTTAATTGGCTAGAGCCTCTCCTTGCATTCTCATTGGCTGAAATGTCTCATGTAAAAGATTTCTCTCTGCTTAAGTCATAACACATACAAATTTCAAGTAAAATGAACTTAATGAATTGTGCATGATTCACTTTTCCCCATGTTTCGGTTGTGAGCACTATCATTAAAAGTAATGTGGTACATACAACTGTATGAACAATATGTGCCATGAACTCTTCAATAATAGTAGATGACATGTTTACGACAGTGGCCTGGCCACAAGATATGCATTCCCCCCCCCCCCC
>CABFVX010003320.1:20715-88866 GCA_902151425.1 Timema shepardi
CCCCACTTAAATGTGTAAAAGAGACCGGTTTCCGCCGGGGGCCTGGCCCCAAGGAATGCCTCCCCCCCCCCCCCCTCCCCTTTTGGCTTCTCTCACTATCACCCAAGGCTAGTAATGACCTTGTAAAATGATCTTACTGTTGGCCAGTTTCATTTGTGTGAGTTTCATAGCGGCCTGGCTATCTTCTATGGGGGAGTGTCCCTTGGAGCTCCTCTGTATGCTCTCATGAAGCAGTCTGTCGCACAACAACGCCAGCTTACACTTGCGAGAACGATCACCGGCCATGTTGTAGATCACACTCGTATCAATCACATAGGGATGCATCATCTGAAGATACAAGGAATAGTTGTTTTAATTAGCATCACGTCTTATAAACTGGTTGGATTATCCGCATATGTACTAACGATGCTAGAGTGATGGCATGAGGAAGGTTGAATTTTGAGGAAGTGTAACCACATTTATGTGGAGGAAGAGTGGAATATCATTCGGCACCTTAGCTAAGTCGGTAGTTTGTTTGTCTCCTGAGCTAAGGGTCCCGGATTCAATTTCCAGAATGGCTGAAAAATGTATCATTGGTGAAATGTGGATTTTCTCTTTCATAGTGATAAATTAACAACCGGGGACTGAATGCTGTGCCTGTCCTAAACATAATATATATTATAAGGCATATGAATTTATGACAGTCCTAGCAAGCCGGTAGTGGAAAATATATGGGATGAATAAAATACCATTCAATAAAAATCCCTTTTAGTCCACCTGACTGAGAGTTGAACCCCGATCTCCTTGTCTTTGGCAGCATTAATATATTATGAGTGTGACACCTTAGAGAACACAGCCACCAAAGTGGCTCAAAACATAGTTCTTTAAATAGGAAAATATATTTAGAGATATATTAAATATCACTTGTACTACCAGTAGTAGCTGTTATTAGTGACTATCTAATACAAGGTAACATGAATGTATATGTTAAGGAAATATGCCCAAAAAAAAAGATGGTAAAATATAATCTGTTAAAAAAAGAAAAATCACACTAGATTGAGGACTTGACCTATCTTGTCAAGCCTCGAACCCTGGTACTCTTGACAGTCGGATTACAAGTAAATAATCTGCAAAAGTGCGGTGTGCAAAAGCTACTTTTTAAATGCAAAACAAATTCAAATCAAATCTTGAAATATGAAAAGCTAAGCCAAAGCCGAAGATAAGGTTTATGGTGCTGTCACATAACAATACTTTTAGTTTTTAAATCACGTTCATCTGTGTAAAGAGAAAGGTTCAGAGAAAAAAAAACCAAGAAGATACACACTATTAACTTATGTTGCCTTATATGCTTATGTTATAGATGTTATTGTTTTAAAATAATGGTTAACAGCTGTCGTAAAAGTTATTATGTTTTAATATATCGTATTTAGTGGGAAATATTATGAATCTGTTCATTATATATATACCAAAGTTTTCTTTGCCTTCAAAATGTTTTGAAGATGTGAAGCTTATTGTAGAAGTCACAGAGAAAAGTGATTTGAGAGAGAGAGGATTTCCATCCTTCAGTGTGAATGAACTGGTAATTCAGTAGTTGGTGGCCGAGTCTGTAATTTGTTACTGATGTTAAAAAATCACAAATGGCAGGTTCACAAGTGAGTTATTGAGTTTAAAAGAAGAGTTCATTGATGTCTCAAGTAAAGAAGGGAATGAGAAGAAGTTAAGATAAACAGCAACACAACAAACAGTTGACATGAAGGGTGCTATAAATATACAACTTTTAGGAGAAAATGAAGAAAAGTTTAGGAGTGCCTGCGCATCAATAAAAGCATTCACAGGGCGTTATTAAACTGTGTACCTCAAGGTATATTCAAGACCTTTTATTTATCATGTAACACACCTTCAGAATTTTAAGGTCATACTTTACATTACATCAACATTATAGCTGGATATTTTTTATTTAGGATATTTAACATGCACTTTCTGAACTGATTTTTTCAGCACATAACTTACAAACTAACTCAATGATATAACAGATACAACACCTATAGGCTGTTCCATCTTTTAAATTGCAGTGGACACTTTCTATCTCTTTCTAACCCAATAGTTTACCTATTAGTGCAATCTTTTTTTCTACCAAGCAAATTTACAATTGTGTAGTTTAGAAATGAACATTGTTAGTTATATGAAATAAGCATGGTATATTATATAAAATTCACTTATGCATCTAGTGAAACAATATAAGCAACAGAATAGAATTTTAAATAACTTATTTTCCACAAAATATGAAAATTAACACTGTCTCTCAATTTCACGAGTTTTAAATACATCATGTTATGAGTCTTGTTCCAATCGTGTGGGAAAGCCAATGATTTTATGGTGGTTGTAGTAATAGTCATTAACAACGCCAGAAACGTATAAAATGGATATATTTTATATATGGTTTTAAAAAAACATATTATAGCTGTTGGAATGTTTAGAGTAAAACATGAAAAAGTTGTCTTATTGGAAACCTTTTTTTTTATTTCAATCTTACATGGATACATTATGTGAAATATAACTATAAGAACGGTTCAAATTTATTTTTGAAAAAACTATGAACATTAATGTGTGTTGTAAAGCGAGAAACAAAATGTACACTCTGCGTGGGCTTGAAGAACACAACACTGTAAGACAGTTGTAGCATTGAAAGCTAAAGAATTGTCAGCTTATCCCATCCACATACAAATTGATAATATTGGCTACACATACAACGTTTAGTCAATTTTACATTCATATGGCAACCAATATACTTCTTTATTCGTATAGTTCAATAGGCTAGGTTTTGTTGTAACTCCTTAAATTGAAAAATGACATCTCGACACGAGAATCAAACCCAGGACCTGACTGAGCTAAGGCATAGTCTGCTATGGACATGTGGGACAACTCCTGGATAGCTCAATGATCAGAGCAATGGCATACTAAGTCAAAGATCCTGGGTTTGATTAATGTCCAGGCGTCATTTTTCAATTTAAAGAATATTATATTTATATGTAGCTATAACCATAACTAACAAATATAGTAGCTTGGCTATCCATTAACTGGAATTGCCGAGAAAATGTTAAATATTTGAAAATGCATAAAATAATTTATCATACCATGATATACTGTACTATATCAATAATAATAATAATATTAATAATAAGCGGAATAATACTCAATTGGCATAAATTATTTAAACTTTGTATAGCTTGACAAGTTTCTAATATAAACAGGGTGGCTAAAAAAACACATTTCACAAAATTCCCTGACTTTTCCAGGTTTTCCAGGCAACATTTTTCAATTTTCCCTGAATACTTATTTCCAGTTTTAATGGTGGATGATGACTTTTGTTTTATTTATTATTGATCACATATTAAAAAAGGTTTGTAACTTCTAAACATAAACAGTTTTATCCGTTATTTTAAAAATTAAAATGTTATTTTATTTAGGTAGGCATGTTATTAACTTTTATTAGTGGTTTAGTTGAAAATTAATGGGATATTTTAGACATATTTTTTAATTCCCTGACTTTTCCAGGTTTTCCCTGCCTCTAGCCACCATGATAAATATTGTCAATCTGTCTCATCCTGGTAAGATCTGGCAACTGTGCACATCATAAGACATGTATTGCAATTTAATTTGTCACTGTAAAAGGGGAAACCCAAATTTAAATAATGATAAATTTATCCACCATGCTGAGAAGTAATAAATATAAGCTTTGTAATACATTTTAAAGCCAAAATTAGACCCATTCCTAAAAATTACAAAAATAAATAGTCAACAATGCTAGAAAGAAACAACCTTACATACATTTCTAAAAATTACAAAAATAAATAGTCAACAATGCTAGAAAGAAACAAACTTACATACATTTCTAAAAATTACAAAAATAAATAATCAACAATGCTATAAAGAAACAACAATACATTTTCAATCCCTTTAAACCTTATATTTCCTACCGAGTGGAAAAACCCTCCCTCTAAAAAAATATATTTGAGAGGTCACCTGCAAGGCGTGAAGATCACAGTTTAGAGAATGTCCAACTAATATGGCATCGGGTGGTAGCAGATTAATCAAATCTTTTTGCACGTCGCTCAGCTTGTTGGTCACCTCTGACAACATTTTCTCGGTGATACCAGAGTAGCGGGTGAGGTAGTCAGTGATGTGATTGTCTGGTTTTACCAGAATGTCATACATAACCTGGAAAGAGTCTTAACAACTAAAACAATGGTTTGTAATTTTAGCCTTTTATCTTCTCGTAAAAGTAATTAAATGAGAACTTTTGTTTGAAGACCCATAGTTGAACAATCCTATATCATGTTACAAGTTGTAAAACATTTATTTCCAACTCGACAAATTTTGAAAAAAATATAAACTCCACTTGTATCAGTGACAAAAGTATGGAATCGATATTTAATTAACCATACATAAATATTCATGAACAGAAAGTGAAAAAAAATCTATTTATTCTTTCAAACAAATTTCCATTCAAAATTCCATAAATTTTGATTCTAAGATTTTCTCATTTCTGATCCATGGTTGTTTTCCTTTAGGTTCAGGTTATATGCATATGTACTAACTACGCTAATGAGTTGGAGATGAAGAAGGTTGAATTTAGAAGAATTATACCTGCATTTGTGTGGAGTGAGAGTTGAAAACCCTTTTGGAAAAACCACCTATGGTACACCTGACCAGAATTAAATCCCCAACGACCCTGTCATCAGAGTGACCCCTTAGACCATGCAGCCACCGAAGCAGATCTAATCTATTGTATCATTAGTGATTAGATGTAGGGCCTAAGTAAATTTAAGCTCATTTTGAGCAAAGTATAAAAAAAACTATTCTTAACTGCACAATGCTTTGGTTCACCAAAATTCATTACCTGAAAGCTAAATTTATGACTTTTTAATTATTTGTGTGATTAACATTATCTTCTTTCATGATTGGTAGACACACTGAGTAAGGACACCTACCTACTGTTCATGAATCATGTTTTCACTAAAGGTGTGAAACATCCCGTTTGAAAGCAGAAAAACCTGTTTCAAACTCAAAGTAATAATTATTATTGTGTATTTTGAAGTTCAAGAAATGAGGCAATACACAAAATTCCAACTTTTTGAACAAGTTCTAGTATTTTTAAACAAAATTCGTACATATTATACACTAGTTAACATACAATTAGATAAACTTCCATCCATTTTGATTTTTAAAAATAGTTTCTTAATTTCATTGCCAAGTTTCAGTTTCAGAGATATCTCCACATCAATGACCTTCATGCTGCTGTAAATATGTTGAATATGGTGGGTTTGTACAATCTACAGTGAATCTACAAAACTACTGGTTCAGTTGAGGAATGTTAAGACATTTCTCTACTATTTCACAAACTTACTGAACATTTTACAATGATTTCTTACTCTAAATTACAATCAGCTAATGTTTCCTTTTGTACCAACAACTATTAAAATATCCAGAGTTGTTTGTGATTGTCTAGTCTTAAATATATAAACTGAATGTTTCACTCATTTAATGAATGAAATAGTTACTCTAACAAACTAATCAGGCTTATTGTTTTATATCTAATTTTCACTAACTAACTAAACCAACAAAATTAACAAATGAAACCAAAATTTTCTTAAAGTTTGGCAAGTGAAAATTCTAATGTATACACTTCTGATGAACTTTAGACTAAAAAAAACCAGAACAAGCACAGTTCATTGTCTCAGCACAAAACTATTAGTAGATACTTCTGACAATGTATACTGTAATGTAATACAAAAGATCTACAAACTGGAGATTGTTCTATATTTAACCCTTTGGTGAGTATAGTTTTAATATAATACCATATCCCTGTGGAGTGAGGTTTTTGGTGAAAATTAAATATATTTTTATTCTTGCATATTAATTTTAAAATTATGTATTGCAGTTTCCAAAGTAGTTATAGAATTTAAAAAAATAATATCTAGGAGAAAATTTACCATTTCAAATACAATTCAGAGAGTTTAAAAATTTGTTTTTGTGTGAAATGGCTGGATGCAAAGTCCTATATCACATTTCACACAGTGTCTTTCCGCTTTGACTGTGAAAATTGGCATTATTTTGCCACCGAAATGTGTCATGCATTGTCGGCTGAACATTTGCTCTCACCTGTATTTGTGTCATATTGTTATCGACATCAACTTCATGCTCAGGTTCCCGCTCTTTATTTATAAATCTGTGAGTTTTCCTCCATAAATAAAACAATAATATACACTAAGGTATAAACAAGAATGTTCATGTGCGGCCACTAACATTATAAACAATGACACAGCAAAAAAAATTTCACAAATTAATCATGTGGAAACACAACTTCTAAAATAAACATCGATTTAGTCAACCAGCTGATTATTATAACCGTCACGCACAGCTATGACATCTATGAAAGAAGAATGTTTTGTGTAAAGGACAGTAGAGTAATCTATTAGCAAATATATAAACTAGTAAATGCCTAAAAATAGTTTCTTTAACATAACATAGATAGCAGCAAAGCATTAACATGGTTGAACGTTTATTTACGGCCATACTAATTTAGACAAACATGAAAACGTATATTTACGTGCATACTCCTAGGAAGCCATAACAAAATGAACGTAAATATACGTTCATACTCACCAAAGGGTTAAATACCCTATTGACTGAAAATAGGCCTCACTTTTTTCCCATAAAAAGCCATTATAAAACCTTAGTGTGGCCTATATTTGTACCCTTTGATAATATGTAACACATGCTGTACCTTTAAGGACCGAGTGTAGTAGATATATCAAAATATATCGAAATAGTTTAAAATCACCGCAAAAGATGGTGCTCTTAAATGCTTAGTTTCAAAAACATTATTTAAAAATAGATTTAACTTTAACTCTAATCATAAAAATTTTAACTTTAATTCAAGCTATAATGGATGACAAAATGAAATAGTCAAAACTTCTATAGCTGCCAATTTTCATACATTCTTGTAAATACTTTTTGTTACAGTCTGTTGGTTACTGTTATTCTATTGTGACTATAATTTAGTTTGTTTACTATGTTTGGAGTATGTTTGTGTTGTTTTTTTTGTGATACTTCACTTTTAAAAAAATATTAAATAAATAACTATCATCATCAATGTTTAGTATGAATATATAAATTGAGCCAGGTATGCCCTATTCTTTGTTTAATTAGCTAGTTATATCAATCATCGTGAGTTGTCTGCACCACAATGATTTCTTGTAATATGCTTCAATTCCTCCCCTTCTCCCCTAATGGCTCCAGACTCGCTTGTCCCGCGAATTCTTATCGTGCATGTGTGGCTGACCAGACAGATACTCACATTCAAATTAACGTGTGAACCAAGCATCTCTAGCATCAGGACACAACGCAATGAAGCTCTCTCGTGTGAAATAATTAATTACTCCTCAAGAAACAAGATTGGGGCGCGCCAGGGATATCATCTCTTCGCAAAGGTAGGCTGGTAGTTTTCATTAATTTGTTTTCTCTGTTTTTGATAATTTAAACCATGTGGGAAAAAATCTCGTCTCTTAATACCGCACCACCCCTCTCATCCTCATCACATCCTCATCATCATCATCATCATCATCAATCATTAACTATGAAAATATTACTAATGAATTTCAATTTTATTTTACAAGCTATATAATAGGAAACAATATTTACAAATTTGTATCTCTAACTGAAGGAAAGGCAAGGAAATTTAAAATATTTGTAATATGACATCTAAAAACTATGAACATTAGGAACACTAAGGGAAATAGGGTTAACTCTCAAAGTGGGTCTATTATTAGGAATATATATTTTTTACCTTTCAAAGTGGTTGTATTTTTACGGTGCGGGTTATTTTTGGGTCAATAAGGCAGATCATAAAACATAAAACCACTCAGCTAGAGCTAAGAGAGCAGCTTACGGCAAAAAGATCCAGGTCGTCTCATGTAAACAATTCATGTAAGTGTATTTTATTCACCTCAAGCTTCTCGTTGACGACAGAAGCTCTCGTCAACTCAAGCTCCCCAGTTGTGGTGCGGCACATCTCACAGTCTAGAGCAAACATTGGTGAGTTGGGGGTCACTTCTTTGTACTCAGACTTGGTGAAAACATATTCTGTATACCTTAGGGCACAGTTACAGATGGAACTCAATGTACATTTAACATCAGAAATAATAATCGTAGAGTTGGGTTGAATCCAATATTTTATGAATCCGGCTCTCAAATTTATCTTCAAATTCTGAATCTCAAATCAAAATCCAAACCTTGGAATAGTTACAAATATAAGAAGAAATAAAAATATAACAGAATAATAGAAAATAAATAGTAGCTAATAGTTAACACTCATTCTTATAATCAATTCATTAAATATTCATACATTCAATTATGTGTTAAATTACTGGTCTGGGGCCTGGTTGTTAAGTTTATTGTATAATTATAATAGGTTCTGAACCACCAATAAGCATTATTAGAGCTTGAAATCAAATTTCGTTTGAGAAATTTAAAAAAAAAACTATGGATTTGAGTCTTGAATCCAGAATTTTCTCGAATCCTTGAATCTCAAATATCCCTAAGAATTTAAGGGATTTGAGGATTCATAAGCCCATCCCTAAATAATAGCAATCAATAAATGTGACAAAGGCAATAAAATAATAATAGTATTCAATTGTTTTTTTCTGAATGGTTTCCCACTTTTACTCCACGAAACTTTGGATACTTTTCCACAAGATTTTACCTAATTCATCCCTAATCCTAATAATATCTATTTATATAGCCTTGACGGATATTGCAATCCAGTGCAAAACAACTACTAAATACTGATGCCTATGTAGTGTAGTCTATTATGTAATTAGGTGACCTGGCGGTCTAGGGGTAAGGTGTCAGACTTCTGTGCTGGTGGCCGGGGTTCAATCCTCAGTCCCGGCAAAGATTTATCTGATTACCAAACCCTTCCTTCACCTCTAACAAGACATCTTGTGAATGTGGGGAATGCCAGGCCTCCACCATGGTTCGGATTCCACGTTAAACTGTAGGTCCTTCATTTCATCTCACAATCACCCTACCACTACACATTAGCGTAAGTGCGTATAACCCGAACGGGTAGTAAGACGCGGTGCTAATAATAATATTATATAATTGTAATTATTATATTATTAGTAAAATAATTTATAAGTGTACTCACATGTCGCATCAATTCATTATGTAATGGTTTGGCTGAAATGTTTGAAAGTAGGTAGTTTATTTTATCACTTTTGCATCTTTTCTACGTTTCTTTCGTAGTTCATCTGAGTTTAGATTATGTTTATTTCCGCCCCATTTGTTTGTTTTCTCCAATTTAGAGTTTAGGTATTTCATTATAATAATAGTTCTCATTTTAACATACGTTTCAATCCCATCTCTAGGAAAAGAAGGGCACTAAGTCGATAGGTTATTGGTCAAAAGTTAGCTTAGTTTTTTAGGCAAGTTAAGAAATTCAGATATTAGGTATCGTTCATAATTTTTCACGCAAAAATGTTCCGAGCACACTGAACATGAATCCGGATTCCGCTTCCCATCTCTCCTACAAAGGTGTATCCATATTTTATTAATTACCAGAGATTTTGGAAATTATTGATTTACCATTGGAGTTTATTTTTGTTATTTGGTGGCTTTTACTAGACACAGCAACTGTACATCTTTTGCCTGCCATTTTCATTAATCCTAAAATGTCATTTATATTATTAAAAAAATTGTGTAAAAACAAAATATTCAACTATCTATACTATTATTTACATTATGTTTATAAACAACACATCGAAAACCTTCTTCTTTTGAATGTCACTTTATTGAGGGGAAAATCACTAAATAATTTCTAAATGAAAGGAACTATTAACAATATTACTAAGATGAATGAGTATACTAGTACACAGAATTAACATTTATTCTAACACTGAAATAATATTAACACAATTATAATTACATGATATACCGTGAACCAGAATGTCGGTAATTTACTACTGAGCTACTGTCACTAAGCTGCAGTACGGTCACCAGTGATGTCACGCAAAGAGAGGTGAATGGGAGAAAACTACCTGCGGGCAGGTATAGGGACTGAGGCAACCTTGTATTCTAAGAACCTTGGATATAGGCTACTAGTTAAAACTAATAAAATACAGTAATATAAAATACATTTATCATAAAAAGTAGATAAACATTGCACTAACTTCCTGTCAACATATTTTTTTTAATTTATTACACAAACATACACACATAAATATGTACATAAATAATAACTAAAGTGACATTTATAACATTCTACTTGTTCTAAGCTGTCATAGAGAATCCTTTATTGGTAAATAATAGATAAACATCCTTAAAACTTATCCCTCAGTTTCAAAATCAAGACTTCTATTGAAGCCATCTACATTGTCCTCAACTCTCTGACCCCTTGGTATCAGTGGGAATGAGATGCACAATGAAGTTGATGTCTGATAATTTCAATGATGATACTGGCTTACCGTTAGGCCACAGTGCCTGCAGCTGATTAAAGATACTATCAGAGAAACTGTGACCTGGAAACATTTTTTTTCACTGTTCACTTTCTACGCATATCCTTTGAAAGTATTGCTAAGAAAAATAAAAAGTGGTTCTTTCTTAACAATAATTACTTCCCATGTCTTCTGCCAGCTCACCAGGTCATTAAGCATGTCCTTTTTACGGTTACCAATGCTCTTCTCTAGTGCTATGGTTCCACAAAAAAATATCACTATCGATCGTTGTGGCATCCTATCATGACATTGATGTAGTCCTCCTGTTGTAACTTTAATACACATTCAATGTCCTTGAATTCTGTATTATTAGGTAAATAGCTACGCCCTGAGCTCAGGAAGCGTAATGTAATCTTTTCTAGAGCTGGGTGAGTGTCCATAATAACCTTCATCGACAAAGTCAGTGTTATATTATGGTTCTGGCCACCCCATGTATCTGACAGTATCATCTCCTTCACATGGTTTCTCAGATTTGTTTCCACATTTTTTTATACAAAATCCTTCCTCTTGGACTCCTCTACCTACCTCGCCCTCGATTCAAACGTAACAACAACCATTTCCATCAGACTCAAGAGTGAATTCCCACAGTTATCATCCAAAGCTGTATTTTATAGAAGATATTAGTAAGAATTCTTGATAGTGTTTTTGCATGTCAAATGTAAAACCTTCAAGATATTTGGGCTTTTCCCTGGCCCATCAAGATGTTCATTATGTTTTTCTTCAATGTCCTTTAATTCCTGATCTGTGGCATTCTGCTTTTGAGCACACAAAGTATCACATAGATTTACAGATAACTTTTTTTAAGAGGTTTTCTTTGAAGATTGAATATTGAGTAGAAAACCTTTTTGTAAAATGCACAAGAAACTGGTTCAGTGACTTCTTCTTTGTGAATTTCATACATCACTGATAAGTAGTTTCACTGGTGAGAAATCCCCTGCCAGTTTTTGCCTGTGAATAGTGTAATTTGAATTTAGGAAACTTCTCTTTGAGAGCTATCTCTTCCTTCTCTTTTTCAGGGTTAGTCTTCTTTTTTACTCCAACCCCCTCTTTTTCTGCTGTCTTGTATAGGTTTGAGTGTATTTGCCTTCAAGTGTTCATGTAGTCAACAGCTGGAAATTCTCAATGTTTGAACAAAAAGGGTTTTACATATTTGGTGGTTAACTAAATGGTACACCGTTGTGTTATTTCTTTTCTTCAAGTCCTTGTTCCAATTTCGACCAATTACATTTACAGACACTTTATTGTTAACAAAGATACATTTTGCTGTGTATGATTCATGCTCACAGAACTTGGCAAATTCTTTCATTCTATCTTCGACATAAACTTTCTCAAAACATTTACATTTACAGATATCTCTGAATTCCCTTGGGTTAACTTCTTTCCCCCATTTTATTAATGTAATTTTGGTTTGTTTGACATCTTATTTTCCTAGTTTCCCTATTCTGACACTCATATTTTCTTTTTCTTCTCTTCTTAGGACTTACAATTATTTTGATGAAAAAAATTTGACATTTTTGGTGTGTTTATTCAAATTTCCCTATATTCCAAAGTTGATAGTTTTTTATTTGTGGATGGAATAAGTTTGTCATGGTGTGGTTTTCTTAACACAAACCTGTGATTTGTAATTTAAACATTTTATATTTTAAACACATTTTATACATGTTATTTTCATATTGTTTTATTAAGAAACTACAAAATTAATTTTATTTAATAGTCAAAAAAGTTGTTGTTTGAATGTTGTATTCACTTCAGTTCGCATAGGTATTCACATTATATATAATAAAGAAATTGCCATATTGGCCCACGTGTTTCTTCACACGTCTTAGCCCGAATCAACCGTCAACAATTCTGTACCAGAAAAGAAAAAAACAACACCAATTATCTGGCTTTAATCTCAATTTGTGACCGATAGCTGATGAGCTCTTGCGAACACAAACAAAACTACTTTTAGAAAAAGAAAAGAAAAACACATAAGCTTACAAGTGAAGTATATTGCACTCTCTCTCCCCCCTCTCTCTTCCTCCCTCCCTCTCCCCCCTCTCTCTTCCTCCCACCCTTTCCGCCGGAAACAAACAAACTGAATGTTCTTGACCCGTCAGCTGCACGGGAGTAAATCAACAACAGTACAGTCACAGACTAATAAAATCGACATCCTAAATTTAAATACTCCAGGAAGTAATGCAATAAAAAGTTTGAGTAGAACTATTTGTGTTTCTTTGTTATTTGTCTATAAGGAAAACTTTTTTTCACTTTAGGAGGTAATTATATTATATTTGGAAGAAGGTACAGGAAAGGTGGATAGAAACATATTAAAAAGGAACAAACACAATATGGCCTTTACAATTAAAAGAATAACACAGTTCACACTATAAATTGCTGCCATTGTACAAAGAGGTAATGGTTGCCTCTTGAAGAAAATCGCCCAATTCCCCAAGCTAGTTTTTTTTTTATCAGAACTCATTAGAGAGGAGTGTGAAATGTACAATGCAACTCCTTTAAAAATAAGGGCGGAGAAGGGGGGAGGAAATTTGTAAAGAATTATAGGAACATGTTTTGTATTTTATTTGTAAATAGTCAAACTAAACTAGAAACTGTTAAATTATTATTATTATTATTATTATTATTATTATTATTATTATTATTATTATTATTATTATTATTATTATTATTATTATTAGCACCGCGTCTTACTACCCGTTCGGGTTATACGCACTTACGCTAATGTGCAATGGTAGGGTGATTGTGAGATGAAATGAAGGACCTACAGTTTAACGTGGAATCCGAACCACGGTGGAGACCTGGCATTCCTCACATTCACAAGATGTCTTGTCAGAGGTGAAGGAAGGGTTTGGTAATCAGATAAATCTTTGCCGGGACCGAGGATTGAACCCGGACGCCAGCATATAGAAACTGTTAAAGATACCCTCTTATTCAGAAACTGAAAGTCGAATCACTGTAGACATAGTAGCCATATGATTTGGCATGCCCTTTTAACTAACCCTCGTCTAGATGGTTTAAACTAGGGATGAGATCTTCGAATCGTCAGATCCTTTCAAGATGAGAGGATTTGAGAACATTTTGAATTTGAGACTCAAATCCTTAAAAAAAAAAAAAATTCAAGAAAAATTTGTTTTAGAGCTCTAGTACTGCTTATAGGTGGTTCAGAACTAATTATAATATTTATTGGATCAACTTAACAACCAGGCCCCAGACCAGTAATATAACACTTAACTGAATGTATGAATGTTATAATGAATGGGTTATAAGAAAGAATGTTAGCATTTAGTTAGTATTTGTATTTTCTGTTAAAATATGCAATTCTATGCAGGGATATTCTAGTTTAGGTTGGTACCATCTTTAAATGTGTCGTTCATTTTTTATCTCATCTGTGTCCATGCCTATAAGCCTGTGTAACAGTTGAGTCATGTTCTTAGTTACAGCATGTACCGTTTATTCTAAAACCCGTTAATTTTTCTATAAACTTGTGTACTCTGACATTTTCTATTATTCTATTATATTTATATCTCCTCTTACGTTCATATTTTTTCCAAGATTCGGATTGGGATTTGGGATTCAGGATTCAAAGGTAAATTGGAGATTTATATTCTTAAAATAGTGGATTTGACCTAACTCTAGTCTAAAATTTTAATACAAGAATAATCAATATATTGTGAAGTATAATACAGTAGCCCCATGGCTTCTTTGGTGCTGACTGACAGCTCACAGCTGACTTCTGACAGTCAAAATTTAGGTATATACCTAAATTTTGACTGTCAGAAGTTACAGCTGCTAAACATATGTTTTTGTAGATCATATGGTTCAGCGTAGGGATACATAATTTGGTCTGGTAACGTTTCAAAGCTGTCAGTCAGCACCAAAGAAGCCATGGGGCTACTGTAGTAGTAGTTTACGATAGCCTAGAGCTAAATGTTTTACCAGGATTAGGTTCACACTTACTTGCTTTGCATTTCACCCTTTAGTAGCAACGGATAATGTTCCTCTATCATCTGCCAGGCCGATAAAAGAAGATGAGTACGAGGGTATTTGTCACTCTCCGGGATTGAACCAAGGACCTTATCCTCGCCATCTTCCCTGACTTTAGCGACTGGAAACACGGCTCTAAGCGCACGGAACACTTCCTCGTTGTTTTTAAGCGCCGCTTCCAAATTCCCATAGTCGGAAATGAGCTGCTTTTTGTGCAAAGCGGTGCTTGGCACTAGAGCTAGTTCCCGCACCAAACTACTGTTGTACTGCGCAGGGACGACCACCTCAATACGATGAGTGAGCAGTGACGTGATGGCAGGGAACAAACTCTCGTATGCGAGATACTCGTATAATGAGATGCCTTCTACAATGAGTACTATCGTGTGACTGAGACGATTATATTTCTCCATGTGACACCATCTGAAAACAAAAAAAAATCATTTAATTGGTCAACAATATAAATAAAAATCTATCAAGTGTGCATATAGATGAGAGTGGTCAGGATGATGTATAGAAGTTGGAAAGCGGGCATTCTACTGTGAAGAAAAAAGGAGTTATCAGGGTCTACAAAGGTGTGTGCCCCAGTCCAAGCTGTTACCCAGTAACTGAAGTACTATGATGAGAACTCGATTGTGGAGTACCCATCTAAATGACCTGGAGTTAAACTTTGCAGGGACCTTCTCAAGTTTTTATACTTCCAGTATAGTGTTAATTTTACATTTCACTATCTAAATTTCTTTCACTTTATATTTATTCCATTCACTGTTTATTAAAATAATTTAAAAAAAACTCATGTGTGTTCATCAGTTACAAAAAAAAATGGTCACATTGAAAGCCCGTGGTAAGAGTGAGTGACAAAAAGTCCCAAAAATCAACTGCTACATTATTAAATCAAAGAGCAAAATAATTTTCCTCAACCAATAGTTTCCAGCCTGTATCCGGATCAGTTAAATATATAAAATGCCTCCATCTTTTTCTGTCCTTCCACCATTCTTTCTCTGTTAATCGCTTCCATTCTTCTTTTCTCACTTGCACACTTTATTTGCTCCTCCCATATCCTTCTTGGTCTACTGTGAGGTCTTTTTCCTACATACTTCATCTCCATTATTTTCTTTGGCTCCTTTCTTTTTCCACGCTCAATACATGCCCATACCATCTCAGTCTTACTTCCTCCACTAGCTCATGTACTCCAACATCCTCATCACATGACCATACCATCTCAGTCTTGCTTCCTCCACTAGCTCATGTACTCACAACATCCTCATCACATGACCATACCATCTCAGTCTTGCTTCCTCCACTAGCTCATACTCCCTGTACTCCCCCTTCTTTCTTGAATAATTTCATTCCTAATCTTGTTCCTCCTCGTGAAAGGTAACACGCTCCTCATAAACTTCATTTCCATAGCCTCAGCTTTCCTAGTCTTTCTTACATTCATTGTCCAGGTTTCTGCTGCATGTGACAATGGGTAAAAAGTACACCCTGTAGGTGACATGGCAGTCTAGGGGGTAAGGTGTCAGACTTCTGTGCTAGGGGTCTGGGGTTCAATCCTCGGTCCCGGCACAGTTTTATCTGATTGCCAAACCCTTCCTTCACCTCTGACAAGACATCTTGTGAATGTGAGGAATGCAAGGCCTCCACCGTGGTTCAGATTCCACGTTAAACTGTAGGTCCTCCATTTCATATCACAATCACCCTACCATTACACATTTAGCGTAAGTGCGTATAGCCCGAACGGGTAGTAAGACGCGGTGCTAATAATAATAATAATAATAATAATAATAATAAGCCCTGTACCACACTTCCTTACATTTCAAGGGGACTTCTCTTCTCCAATGCAGGTCTCTCACACACCTACAGAACGACTCTCCCTGCTGCCCTCTTCTTATTAGATCCTCTCTACTCCACTCTTTGTCTCAATCATGCTTGCAAGATAGTTTACAATATGTGCCTTCCACAGATCTAATCCATCCAACCTTGTAGCTTTACTAGGTCATATCCTCTTCCTTGTCATTACCATCTTATAACACTACGCCGTGCTAAATTTCATTCCACACTCTTTCACTTCCTCATTCCATTCTTGTAGTTGTTCGTGTACATCCTGTTCCTTCTCCCCTCATAACATCAAGTCATAAGCAAACATCATGGCTTTCATTCTTTCCTCCCAGAGTTTTCCTGCCACTTTATTCGTGACCATATCCATTATCATTACAAAAACTTATCTACGTAGATAAATACCATTACCAAGCCCTTCCCAAATGTATACCTTCTTTCCATTAACTGTCCCATAGCGACCAAATTATAAATATTTATTAGCGATTTAAACTCTTTAAAGTAAGAGAGTACGAGACGCGAGGAAAAGATCAATGATTTTCCAGTGTTTTATCAAAACTTTTTTTTTTTCTAAGTAAATCAAATATTTCTTCAATAGAAACAGAATATAATTTTCTTCACTTGGTGACCTTAACATTTCTTGAATATATGTTATAATGTTACGATTTTTATGATGATGATGATGACAACCCATGCACACCCCAAGGTTGGGCAGCAATTGTGGCAATATTGATACTACGTCTCACTGTTAGGGAGCCATTATAGTGATCTTGTTACTTTTTCGCGCTATTTTACCCATTACTGATTATTGTATTTTGCAGTTAGCACACAGCCGGGTGATAATTATGTTTATGTTGTACCTTATCAACTAGAATTTTATAGGGAATTGGTTTATTGCTAGTCGAGTTCAATATAATTGCACTATTTATTGAGATGAAACCACATTTTTGCTATTGAAAAATGTATATAGCACTGACACAGATCTTACTTGTGTAATTAAAGGACACGGACTGCTAGAGCTAGAGCTGCTTCAGCTCCTTATATATGACCTACCCCTTGCTTCTTGGACCCCTTGTCTTTAGTGTTAAAACCAACCAGTAGGAGAGCTCTTAGCAGTCTAATGTATTATTATTATTATTATTATTATTATTATTATTATTATTTAGTACCGCGTCTTACTACCCGTTCGGGTTATACGCTTTAAGTACTAAATACACTAATGGATTGGGAATTGGGCAGGTTGAATTAGAGGAAGTGAACCCGCATTTGCATGGAGGGAGAGTGGAAAACCGTTTTAGGAAAAACCATCCCCAGTTCACCCGACCGAGTTTCGAACCTCAATCTCCCCGTCCTCGGCAGTTGAGCTCAACACGACTAGCGCGTTAGCCAAATACGCCACCGAGGCGGGTTAGTCTAATGTAGTGAAGGATAGCTTCTCATTGGTCGTCCTAACACTGTTTGACCGAAAAAGGTGGCCTACTCATTCCCAGATTTTTAAATGGAACGAAAGAAGTTTTTTAAACAAAGGATTTAATACATAATATATTTGAATTTAATTTTAAAAATGCCTTGTGGGCTTAAAACATAGTAAAAGAAATAATAATAATTGATTAAAATCATATTAATAATAAAATAATAAAGATATAATTTGATTTTAGAAGTGTGTACTGAAATTAAATTGTTCTATTTTGCCCGATCATCCATGGATGAAGTATTGAAAGGAAAAATTACATACCGTTCTTTAGTTTAAAAGATAATAATTATACTTCAGCCATGATTTTCAGATAAATAAGAGGGGCCCAAAACAGTAGCATTACAATGTCAAGGGTGTACTCGAATTTAATGCCAACTTTTTATATTAGTCTATAAAGTATGTCACCTAATGATGCTTTTGACAGATATTCAACAACTGTTAATATCCCCCAAATGAAGAAAAAACTAAACTAATTAAATTAATTTCTACTTAGGAAATATTTGATTCATTTTGGTCAAAAAAATTGTTTTTGTTTTTGTTTCTGTTTTTGTTATTGTTATTATTAGCACTGCGTCTTGCTACCCGTTCGGGTTGTACGCACTTACGCTAATGTATAATGGTAGGGTGATTGTGAGACGAAATGGAGGACCTACAGTTTAGTTTAACGTGGGATCCGAACCACGGTTGTTTTGGTATAAAAACTGCTGAAACTCTTATTGTTACTTGTGCCCCCTACACTCCAACCTTAGTAGTCCTTTTTATATACACTAATTACACTAAAGTGTTAGAGATGAGGAAGGATGAAGGTTGAGGATGTTTACTCATATTTGTGTGGAGGGAAAGTCAAATACCATTTAGGAAGTATACCCAATTAGGATACAAACATCAATCTCCCTATCATCATCATCATGATCATCATCATCACAGTCTATTGCAAGAGTTACACGTTAAACCATGTGGCCATCGAAGCAGGTAATATACCTCTGTTAAGTGTTGTTGTTGTTATTATTATTATTATATTAGGGTTTAGAGGCCCATCGACACAATAAAGTCATTAGGGCCTTTGTTAAATGTTGTTTGTACCTTGGTACGTAAGGTGACTGATGACCAAGAAGCGCAAACATCAACAAATGTTGTACATCATTGAGGAAGAGAGGACAGCGCTCGGCTTCATTCAGCTGCACAGAGGCTTTGTCTCCGACACTCTTCAATCGAAAGTGGGGTACTTGCTACAATGAGAAACAACCTATACAAGTAACAACAATATGTATATAATTCAAGAATCTATCAATTATAAGTAATAACACAACCAATGAACAATTGAACTCGAGTCTATGTGATCGAAGGTAAACACTGTTTGTCAAAATCTTTAGGTAAATAAGGATTAAGAAATGTCACCAATAAAATTTCAATTTAAACTAATAAAGTAGCTATGTAGGACACTTTATAGTTATTTAAATCAATTGTTGTTCTCATCATCATCATCATCGCGTCTTACTACCCGTTCGGGTTGTACGCACTTACGCTAATGTGTAATGGTAGGGTGATTGTGAGATGAAATGGAGGACATAACAGTTTAACGTGGAATCTGAACCACGGTGGAGGCCTGGCATTCCATACATTCACAAGTTGTGATTAATACACGTCTTGTCAGAGGTGAAGGGAGGGTTTGGTAACCATATAGACCTATGCCGGGACCCAGGGTTGAGCCCCGGACCCCCAGAATAGAAGTCCGACACCTTACCCCTAGACCACCAGGTTACTTATTTAAATAAACAGTTTAGTTTAAACAATAGTATTTTTTACTTGGATATTTAAATTATTGTGTATAATCCCCAAAACTTTTAAAACAAAAATTAAACATAGATCTAGCATAAACATGAAATAATAAATATTTTATATTTAAATTTTATATTTTCAATGTTGAACATTTTTCCTGCCACTATATTTGAGTATCCATTTAATTGGGTTATATGTATACATATTAATTCTAGAAGGAATGTAACTACATTTGCTTGGAAGTGTTGCAAACCATTTAGGGAAAAAACCTGAGTCCATCTGACCGGGATTTGAACTCCCATCTCCATAAGTGGAAAATCATTCTTTTGCGAGAGCAGCACGTTAGACCATTTGACCAGCTAGCCAGTAATTTTTAATTCTAAAAAGGAATAAAATGTATATATGTTCTTTACATAGCTCAAAAAATTAGTGTTCCCTAATTTGGAACCAATACAGTATGAATACTTACTGTAATTACACCTCTAATTGATACTTTTAATGATCTTTCTTAAAATGTATTTTTATATTGTAGAAACTGGAAGGGAAAACCAACATTCCCTGAGTTACATTCTGTTTGTTTCTAGTCACATGTAGAACTTACATTAAACTTGTTTTTCCTGTTTCTCACTTCTTGTTTGAGCTTGATATAATCATTATCTGGCATTTGGTTGGTTTCCTGCCAGTTTGTTTGATGTTTGGAGTTGCTCTCCATCTGTTCAATTCCGGGGAAACTTCCATCTCTATGTACGCTGTCTGAATGCTTATCACTCGACAGGCCAAGTTGAAAGTTTGAGAGGTGCGAAACACTGTTCTTGGGATTTACTGGAATATTATTGGCACCGGGAGTATATTTTTCAGACCAAACCTTTTTAAAAGACAAAAGAATAGTTACAAGTCTAGTTAGCTGGTCAAACTTTTTAGAAATATCTTTTTGTTGTAAAACAATTCAAAATGAATCGAGCTTAAAAATTAAACTATTTTAGTGACTACATTTTAACTCAACTATGAAAAGGTACACATTATATGGGTCATTCTCAAATTGAGGGACAATTCATGTCGCCCACCTATATAAATATCATGTTATATTTAAAACAAGCAACTATTTATATATCTATTAGAAAGAGTAGAACATTTGATAGAAACATTTAAATATGGTAATATTAAAAGCAATTTAGACCAAACAGTTATTAAAAGTCCCCTTCATCACCTTGCTAATTGTCGCTACCTCTGAATTTCAAAGTTTGAAGTTCTATACAAAACTAATAAAAAGAGTAAAAAATATATAGCCACAGTAAAATATTCCCATAGTACTGCAATTTTTGTGTGAAGAAATAGGTCCTAATTTTCTTTCTTAAGAATTTTCATGAAAAATGACCCAAAAAAAAAAAAAANTATAACACCAATAACCATCGAGGTTGTTTTTTTCAGTTACTAGACCTATGACCATCTTTGTTTGTATTATTAATATTTAGTTTTGTTGAATCGCTGATGTTTTTCAGAATGAAAGTTTTTGTATTTGAAATGTAAATAGTATAAAACTTATTTAATTGTTAGTGTTTGATAAAAAAAATGTGCATATAAAATTTAAGGTGTAATTTTATTTAGCCAAATTTTGCTCTGAAAAGTTCAAAAATTAAATCGTGCTGTTATCCCAAACATCACTTCGCTGATAGTTGGATCACTTCATTGATGGCCGCATCACTTCGCTAACGACAATAAAATCACTTATTTCTCATAAAAAGTAATGGTAGAAAAATTAATATTATTACCCATTATTAACATTTGAGCTATTTAAAACATAAATAAAAAGTGATAAATGTAAAAAAACTTCATTTTCTTTGGATTAGGGAAAATTTAATGTCACTAGCATATGAATTTTGTGATTCTTCACTTACAAAATCCTAATTTCAATAAACTAAGAAAAATGTATATTTTTTAATTTTATTGTTAAAAAATATGGTATAACTAGTAAAAACACATATTTTATTTAAATTCTAGGTATTATAACATATTCATGTGCATCTGAAACAGCGTTAGCAAAATTATGGATTTTGATAGCCTCTTTGGTAAAACTAAAAAAAAACACAAGAAAATTATAAAATCAAGCTCTGCTGGTATTATTACTTATCTCTTTGATAAATTTTGTGTAATCAGGCAATAAATTATAATTTTCCTGAAATTTTTATTTTTTTTATTTTTGGATTCTCTATTTGTCCCTCAATATGAGAATATTGAGAATATGAAGAAGACCGTGTAAGGATAAGCTGTCCAAACACGAAGACTGAACAATGAACATGTCCATCATACGTGTGAATATGGAGGAGGCCACTCACTTGATACTCAGTGGTCCTCTGCTTCTTCCTGCTCGGCTCCTGAGGACACCGTTCACTCCCCTCAGCCTCACTATTGGATGATCCTGCGTTCTGCTTGGCCTAAAACAAATGGTATAGTTAGTGTGGGTATTGTGTTAGTGATTGTTTAATTATTATCAGTATGTTTTGTGAAGGGAGGACTGTCAGGTGTGTCACACATGTTCTACCACTTAGCTAGACAGGTTTTACAATATTAGCTCTGTAATATTGGCCTCAGCCATGTTCAAATTCAGGCGTGTTTCATGTTTTGCCCGTCACTTGGTACAAACACAAATGAGATACGAGTTATATTCCATTCACGGTAGGAATTGACTTCTGAAAGGCCTTTTTCCCTACCATAAATCTACTATATAGTAGGATATTGGTAGGAAAAAAGACCTTTCAAAGAGTAATTCCTACCGTGAATGTAATATAGTCACAGTTCACTGCAAGTGTGAGCATGGATACCAACAGAACACTTACAGGCATCCTAAACCCGAGTGACTGGCAATTTGTATGTGTTGCATGTGTTGCATGTGTGCAGTGCACACCAAAACTTAGCATGAGTACGTACTAAAGATCATACTACCCCCACCCCACACCCTTCCTCTTACCCTGAAATGCAAAGAGAAAAGTTTGTTTAATAGCGGAGTATTGGCCATACCAAGTTTCCCGTTATTTATTTGTTGATATGTTTAGTACAGGAGTTAGGGGTGAGGAGGGTAGTTTAAAGGAAGTGCAGCTCCAATAGCACAAGGATATGTTGGGAAATCACCCCCAATTCACTTGCTTAAGATTCAAACCCTGATTTCATCAACATAGGTAACTTTGTGCCATGTGAGAATAACGCCTCAAGCCATATGGTCACTGTTTTTAGTCTATTTCTAGAGTCTCAGGTTTGACTCCTGTGTTCAGATATTATTTTATACAACTGAATCATAAAGGTATTTAAAAAACAAATAAAAGTATGTGAATAATTATGATAGGTGTGTGCACACACATATAAATGTCAATAGACTAAGTCGTGTGTGCTTGCCCCGCTGTACTGCAGCCGCTAGACTCAGAAGGGTTCATCATTACTTGTGACTGTACTATGACACTCTAATATTCACCGGAAGAACACTAAATGTAGTTACTCTGGGAGATAATTTGACAGGGCTGCCACTAGTTTCTTAATAACAAATTCGATGCGTTTTCCAGGTTTTCCAGAAGGAATTCCCATTTTTTAAGGTCGCTTGGTCAATCTAGAAAAGATTAATTTAAATTCCATTTTTCATCAAACTAAGTTTTATGGGGTGAAACCAATGCCCATGGGTTCATACCCAGCCTGGGTTGACATATTTTTCTTGAATGAAACGAATCTGAGGCACAACTTTCTTCAGAGGAGAAGTAAATCCATCGGTTCTATGTCAATTTTGGCGTGTAAGATAACCCTGGAAGGTAGGTGATAATACCTTTCCCAACAAAAGTGGTAGGCCCTTTTCTCTCGGTCATTTACATTATCGTGTGCTTATACAATTGGTCAGTTCAGAAAGTGCGCTTTAAATACCTCAAATAAATATATAATATTTAGCACCGCGTCTTACTACCCGTTCGGGTTATACGCTTTAAGTACTAATTACTCTAACGGATTAGGAATTAGGAAGGTAGTATTAGAGGAAGTGAACCCGCATCTGCGTGGAGGGAGAGTGGAAAACCACTTAGGAAAAACCACCCCCAGTTCACCCGACTGAGATTCGAACCTCGATCTCCCCGTCCTCAGCAGTCGAGCAGCTCAACACGACAAGCGCGTTAGCCAACTACGCCACCGAGGCGGGTCTCAAGTAAATAAATCCAAGGGGTACTAAGACATGTATGAAACAGCGTGATTAATTCACTTCACTTTTTGTCCATCCAAAGACTTAATATTTTAAGCTTTCAGTTAAATGTCCAAATTAACAAATGTTCCAGTATTTTTACTATATTTTACAAAATTCCCAGTGTTTTCCAAGATCTCCCAATTTCGCAGGTGCAGAGCAACCCTATTTAAAGTCAAGCACCTCAAACATGTTTTTCTTAGCACCACATTATACTACCTGTTAGGTTATACACTTACATATTAATTACACTAATGAGATGAGGGAGGAAGTTTGAAATTAAAGGAAATGTACTCGCATTTGTGTGAAGAAAGAGTGGAAAACCCCTCCAATACACCCGACTAATATTCGAACCTCAATCTCCCCATCCTCGGCAGTCTAGTGCAACACGAGAATAACGTCTTAGACCATGCAGCCACTGAAGCAGGTATCGACCATATCATGTGAGGTTAAGCAGGAGGGGATGTTTTCAAACCCACCTCTATATCTTGGTCATTTAACTTTGCAATCTCTAAATACGCTGCCATTTTCTTCTTTTTCTTATCAATGCGTTGTTGCTGTCTCGTGGTGAGGGGTCTCATTTCTGGCGGCATTGAGGAAGCTTCAGATACCCACGGGATTTGAAGTCTACAACAAAATACTTCAAGTTTGTGCTTGCTTAGACCTATACCTCTGACTATAATATATAATGCACTGTAAAGAGAATAACAAAACATTCCCTCCACCATTATTATTATTATTATTATATTATTATTATTATTATTACATAAGCTAGGTGTCTGGACACTTTAAGGTGAAATGGAAAGGAACAAAAATTGTGAAGGTCGGTTAGGTTACCATTTTTATGACAATCTAGTTTTGACTAATGTATATATATATATATATATATATACCATGTTTAGTTTTATTATTATTACATAAGCCAGTTTTAACTAATATATATATATATATATATATATATACACACACACATTAGTCAAAACTAGATTGTCATAAAAATGGTAAACTAACCGACCTTCACAATTTTTGTTTCCTTCCATTTCACCTTATATATCTTTCGTAGAAATATTTAACTTTATTTTCTAATTGAGAAGGGACACTCGAATCTTTAAATCCCATAAATCCTATGGTATTCGTGAGATTCATAAAAACCATAAAAAAATATCTCAAATACAATTATAAAGAACTTGATGTCAAAGAGTAATTTTAAACAATTTTGATAAAAGGAATGTTATAGCCTTGTGTTGCTGGGATGATAAAAAAATAATCATATAGCCTGCTTCAGTGGCCAAACAGTTTAAGGAGTCTCTCTCATGTTAAGCTGGTCTGCTGATGATGGGGAGATCGAGGTCCGAATCACAGTCAAGTCTACTGGGGTTGGTTTATCCTAAAAGGTTTCCTACACTTCTGCCAAGCAAATGTGGGTATAATAACTCCAAAATGCTTATTTTATAATCCTTACCCCATTAAAGTAATTATCATATATGTGTATAATCTGAACTGGTAGTAAGACACAGGGATTTTTTTTAAATCATTAAAAAAAATTATAACAGTGTATCATTAATTTACTAAAGAAAAAATAAGTGTTATTATTGTTTGACTTAAACATGACAAACAAAATATAATTTGTAAGCTGTTTTGGGAACTCAAAATTATAACATCAACAACAACCTTTAGAATGTTTCACCATTTCTTAGTGTATTTTTTTTCAAGTTCTTTTATATTTCAGCATCCAGAATTTTACAAATTCTTAATCTTCTTTCAAAGTCGTGTAGCAATATTTGTGATGATATTAATTTTTCTTCGAGGAAGTTGTTTTCCTCTTTATTTGGGCGCTGCAAATTGCTAACCCTTCCATATAAAAAAACATATTTTTTCTCCGTCTCTTTTCAACTTTAAACCGCAATATCAGTCTGCCTTTTGGAACTCATTTTATTTTCTACTATTTATTACCCTGTATACACTGCACACACTACACTTAACTGGCTATGTGTCTGAACTCACACACTGCCTGAATATGAATGATTGTTTGAAGAATGACTATGTAGAAAATAAATGTTTTTGTTCTCGCACACGATCAGTATTGGGTAAAATTATTAAATAAGACAATTAGCAATACATGCTGATTACTCCTGCAACATAAAATGCTTCAACTCATTAGTACTTCCCTAAGACCATGCTTGTATACACTTTTTTATATTGCAGGAGTAAATTCCACACCTTTTATTTGATCGGCATTTATTCCTCATTGTCTATCATTTAATATTCTCACCCGCCTCGGTGGCGTAGTTGGCTAACGCGCTTGTCGTGTTGAGCTCGACTGCTGAGGACGGGGAGATCGAGGTTCGAATCTCGGTCGGGTGAACTGGGGGTGGTTTTTCCTAAATGGTTTTCCACTCTCCCTCCACGCAAATGGGGATTCACTTCCTTTAATACAACCTTCCCAATTCCTAATCCATTAGAGTAATTAGTACTTTTTGGTGACCTGGTGGTCTAGGGGTAAGGTGTCAGACTTCTATGCTGGCGGCCGGGGTTCAATCCCCGGTCCCGGCACAGATTTATCTGATTACCAAACCCTTCCTTCACCTCTGACAAGACATCTTGTGAATGTGGGGAATGCCAGGCCTCCACCGTGGTTCGGATTCCACGTTAAACTGTAGGTCCNCTCACAATCACCCTACCATTAAACATTAGCGTAAGTGTGTATAACCCGAACGGGTAGTAAGACGCGGTGCTAATAATAATAATAATTAGTACTTAAAGCGTATAACCCGAACGGATAGTAAGACACGGTCGGTGCTAGATATTATATTTAATATTCTCACCCAATACTGAATATGTGTGAAAACAAAAATTTATTTTCTATTTTTTTTGTACGATAATTGAAATATAATGTATATTTTGGAAAACTTGTGTACTATATTATTTACTTGATTATTGTTTGGTTAAAAAGTGGAGAAAAGGTCCAAAATCCATGTGAGGTTTAAATCCAGAATAGCCAATATATGATATACCATGGATGCATGGTGCGTGGATCTAAGTCAAATTTTAATAGAATGCATCGACATGTGAATTATGAATATGAACAAAGTTTTGGTTTTCTCATCAAAATTAGAAATGGCTGAAAATGAAGAACAGATTTTATAACAGAGGAAGTGAACTAGTATAAGGTATGAAAAAAGTATTTTATTTACCTCAAAATAAACTTAAAATGTTTTATCAATGAGCACAAAGCTTTCAACAAGATTGCAGTGATATGCAAATGGTTTGAATAAGTTAAACATATCTGTATATTTTTATGTAGCCTAATTTTAAATTTTATTTTCAAGGTTAATTTCACCTTCAGATAATTTTAAATTCCTTCTGGATCTGCCGCTGACAACACAGGGTGTTACAACAATCAGTCCTGTTTCTCTAAGGGGAAGGTGGGACTGTATGTGTATGAGACAGTAATATATATACTGGTACTAGCAGTTTGACTCCCGTATTTATACATTTATATGCATCAATATGTAGTTCTAGAATTGGACATATTCGTTATTTGAGAAGGATTGTGGTAAAGTGTTTCAGTGGGTAAGTGTCCATGTTATTTTGTTGGAAAAATTTAAACTGTCCGCTATAAATATTAATCCGTTATTGAGAGGTATCCGTTAAAGGAGGTTTCGTCGTACATATCTGAATATTGCAATTTGTGGCCAACCTAAAAGCCCATTTAAAATAATTTTATAAAATAAACTGTTTGTAGTATTTTAAATTTCTAAAATGTACACTTTTTTTCATTTTTGCTTGAATTTAAGTTGGTACATTCATCATTTAAATTTAAAATAGATTTAAAATGACTGTCTAGTGATATCTTACATTGAATATATTATTTCCGTACCGTTCTTTGAGTCTATAGAAAAATCTAATAAGAGGTGCAGATAGTGACACTAGATGGAATTCAATTTGAGAGAACATAATTATCTATAAGTGAGTGTTCCTAAGGAATAAAAACAATGATGAAACCCTATTATTCTTAAATGTAAAATACTATTGTTAATATAGTTGGAATAACCTATATTATAGTGGCTTACATTTAAAATAAGTTAATTACCACACCATTGCAGTGCTCCTAACCTAAATTAACATCAGCTGATATCCATCAACACTGCCTCTTATGATAGGCGTACACAGTTAATGGATGATTCTCAAATAGTCTTTATTTAACCATTTAAATTAGTCTTTTGAACTAAGCACATTTTTAAAGATGTGTACATACAGATAAATATTTGGGAGGTTAAACTTTCTTACTTCCCACATCTTTATGAAACTAGCCTAATTTAATACTTTTTGGGAAAACATTGTTTAGGTAAATCATTTCATAAACTATTCTAAAATAAACTTAATTTTTTTGTTTATTGAGTATATTTAGGTAGGTTATCTATCATGTCAGCCAATACGCTCTCAGTACGGAGATTTTATGAATAGACCATGAAAAGAGCAGACAACATTTATGTTCACTATATTAAGGTTTTAAGGTAGCAACATGCTGGATCAACCCTTGTGGTATGCTATACTTCATACATGATTACAAAGCAGATTGCATAGCTTACGACCAAGGCCTTAATCCATAAACTATTTATTGACTGTTAGGAGGGGGAGGGTTTATGTATTTTAATGCATTTCATGATATCTAAATGGTTTGAATTACTAAATTAATTTTATATTTTTATATAATATATATCAGGAGTCAGCAACGTGGTTCCCGCGAGCACCATGGCACCCTTTTGACAGATTTTAGACCCATTTAGCCTTTAGTTGCCTGCCTTATATTTTGTAATTTTTAGATATTTTGTTAAATAGTTTTGTTTGATGAATAACAGGATGGTTTTTGAGTATTATTTGATATTAAACCCGTTTGTTATGTAGTCCTCAGTAGTCGATCAATTTGAAACTCAAATCTGTTGTAGTACTGGCTTTAGTGCTCTGTGTAGACAATGTGAAAATTGAGTTGGCAACACTGTGTGTGTGCATCGACCTCTTCAAAGCAAACGACGCCATTGATTGCCAGTGTCTTATGGGTTGGCGGACAGTCCAGTTCCATTTTAATATGGTGTGATTTTAGCAATAAGAGGCACAGAGCTTATTATTTTAATAATGAATGGGAGCAGAAGTTTTGTTTTACAGATGTAAAAGGTAAATGTGTGAGTTTACTTTGTAACGCCAGTGTATCTGTTCCCAAGAAAAGTAACGTCGAGAGACACTTTAACACAGTTCAAAACTCTTTTAACGAAAGTTTTCCTGTAGATTCATAAATTATAAAAAGAAGAGCGCGTGATTTGAAGGCCAAGTTGAAAGCTCATCAGTCAGTTTTTACCACAAAAACAAGTAATCAACAAATGCAACAATTGCTTCCTTGAAAGTTTCTCATGTATTATTGAAAAGTAAAAAATCACTTGAAGATGGTGAAATAGTTAAAGTAGCCGTGATTGCTTCTTCTGAGTCACTGTTTGATGGTTTTAGCAATAATACTGAAATTATTTCTGTTATCAACAAAGAGCAGCTATCAGCTATAATGGTGGCAAGGAGAATGGAAAACACATTGGAAGATATGTAGTTGCACTTGAAACATGATTTACAAAGCTGTAAATTTTACTCTCTGCAAATAGATGAATCGCCAGACATTTCAAGTACAGCACAGTTATTACTTATAGTAAAAATTATGTTTAGCAACTTTTCTGTCAAAGAAAGAGTATCTTAAAGTACTACCACTGGGAGGACAAACTAGGGGCGAGGACATTTATAATGCCTTCAAGAATTATGTGCAGGAATGTAATATTCCCCTAGAAAAGTTGACCGATATTACAACGGATGAAGCTCCTGCAATTGTTGGCTACAAAAATGAATGTATAGCTTTATGTATGAAAGAAGAATGCTTTCCTCATTTTATATCTTATAACACATATACATCAACAAGTATTATGTGCAACAGTCCTTAATTTTAATAATGTCATGAACAGAGTTGTGAGGATAGTTCTGTTCAATTAAGGCTGCTTCTATGCAGCTCAGGTTGTTTAAGGCATTTTTGGAAGACGTAGGCGCTGATTATACTGACTTGGTCCTACATACAGAGGTTAGGTGGCTTAATATAGGCTAAGTGTTAGCAAGATTAATAAATGTTCTTGAAAAACTAAAACTGTTTCTTAATTCAAGAAAGGAACAGTACACAGATCTGGATGATGATGTGTGGCATATGGACTTGAGGTTCCTGACAGACATAATGCTGAAACCGAATATTCCTCTAATTTTTTAAGGTATATAATAAGGATCAAATTTAACATTATAAGATGTTAAACCTACACACGTCACCAGTCTGCCATACAAGTTGAGTTTTCATCTCAAACGTGGGTCAAATCAGTTTCTTCATATATTTTTTTCCCATCTATTTGAGGTATTTAACATGCATTGTCTGAACCCATTGATTTTATGAGCACACAACTTATAAACCAGCTTAAATCTACAACAGACACAACAACTTGCCCCCAGACATCAACTTATCGCAATGAAAGGGGAAATCCTCATTTCACCAATCATAGATTTGTTGGCCATGCAGGAATCAAATCCGGGGATTTCGGCCCAGTAGACAGACAATCTACTAACTGATCTAAGATGTCAAAATTCCAATCGGTTGAGTGACCAACGCAAGGCTAGTCTCTTCTTAAGTTAGAGAGTTAATTAGAATCATAACCAGGATTAACTATCTCTAAACCAAATTTATATATTACTATTATTATATTACAGTAATTATTGTGATAATAATTAAATATTATTATCATCCTCTTCAATAATTTATTTTTTAATGTTTACAAGCACCTGTAAAACTATGAGCTTAAAAATTTGTCACATGGGTATTTTATGGGTTCTTACAAACGCCATCAATGGCTTAATATGATGCCTATAGACCTACCTAGTTGGAAATTGAACAAACTATAGAATGAATAAATGTGTTTATAAAAAACATATATCTTAGTTCTGTAAGTCAATGTAAATATCTCTAGTTACATACTTAAATTGACTGGAGAATATAAGACTTAATATCAATAACTTATATAGCTTAAATTTAGGATTTAATTTTGTTTTTGAAACAATTTTGGTCAATTTCTTTCCTTTACTTCAGAATCCTCTTGACAGCTAGATTAAAAACAGCTTCACCTCAACAAGCAGTTAGCTTAACAATGAGTTTGTTAAACTCGGTGATAGTATGGCCTACACAAAGAGGGCAGGATTGCTGATACGTTTTCGTTGTCATACTATAAGAAATTAAAAGAAATTTTAAGAAAACTTTCCATATTGAGAGAATGTTTACATAAAGAATGTACTTAGATAAATATTCAAGAGAATGTCACATAGCACCAAACATTTTAATGTGCAAAAATTAACATTTGTATTGCTATACAATATCTCACATGAACCAATCGTCAACAAAATATTTTCATTAAATTTCGGAATTCTTAAAATAATATGTTGCACTATATTCACAAATCACATTTGTGCTAGTGTTATGCATGGTCGTATTAGCTGGGCAGCGTAGGGAAAATTTTCAGCCTGATACTGCACCTTTTGATATAAGCATGAAATTTTGCAGACCTACCTAAGATATGCATTTTCATATATGAAGGCCTAAAAAATTCCTCCGCGGATAGAAGCTATGACGTCATCGATATGGCCAACCCTTTGAACTGCTTTTTTCTGTATAAATCGTAAGCCACTGGCTCAATTTTCAATTTCTTTATTTTAAATTAAAGCTCTTTAAATTATCTTTAAGATTAGTGAATATAAGTTTCCTATTAGTCGATAATTACTTAGTTATTTAAAGAAATATCAATAACAAGTAATAACATTTTTATTATTTTTATCATAGCTTTCCTTCTATTCATCGGTTAATCACAAAATGTTTCAAGTAAAAGTGTTGTATTGCCTAGTTTACTAAAATAAATGTATCTTGTACTTTTTTCTTATGACAAGCCGCAAGGCTGTAATCCTTGATAAAACATTTACAAGTAGAGGGCAGATTGCTTACTTGCCCTGCACTATCTCGTTGCGTTTTTGTTGCAATCTTTAAAAATCGTAGATTTAACAAAAGGTATTTTTTCAACAAATACTTTATATCTACACTCTTGAAGACACATTACCTCACCACCCTACCTAACCCATCTTCTCCTTATTTAATACATTCCAGGAAGCATTTTAAATTTTTTATTTCGTTTTAGGCCTAATATTTGTAATTATTTATCAAATGTATTTTATTAGATATTAATTTTAATTTTTCTATTTAAACTCAAAATTAATTATATAAGTTGTTTTATGATTTAAAAAAATCTGTTTTTCGATCATCTAGGGATTTTTTTTTTCCTTTGCTAAGCTTATACCTACATTGCTTTTGTTTTTGTCTAGGATGTGATGGTATGATAATAATTATGTGATGTGTAACTGTTATTTTTATGACATTTAGGCAATTAAGAGATCAATTGGAAAGGTGTGTTTCTCAGATGTTTGTTTCAACAATGTTTGAAAAGTATATCTCTAAAAGTAGCAATACCTGATACTGTTTATTTAAAAATTTCCCTACTAGGTAGGGCCTATTGATTGTTCAGTTACACTAAGTTATTTAAGTATTTTTTATCCGTTTAACCTACAATCGGCTGACCGGCCCCTTTTCAGCAGTAGGAGTCAATCAAGCCCATGAACAAAATAATTATTTCATTAAGGGCGATGGTGGAGCCGTGGTTTTGTTGACAGATAGATGCCACTTCTTTACAGAGGTGGATGATTTGTGGACCAGAGATTTCTGCCTCGATAGATCAGTTTGAAAATATAACTTCTCCAAGAGAGTCATCACCAAGACAGCTGGAACAGCAAACCCCACATTTCCAAACTGTCTTCAACAAGAAAGTAAAAGCTCTAAAAGAAGTCATGGCAGCCTTTGGAAATCCTTTTCTTGAATCAGGGAAAGAGGTTTTTTAATTTGAGAACCTGGCGTTGTTAGAAGAAAGTGTTCAAAACATCATGAACATTGATAAAGTAGGCAAAACACAGTATGAAGAATTTGTTTCCAAAAGGATAGCCTCAAATGAGATATCTTTGTACCAAAAGATTAAACAAAACAAGTTCATATTGTTTGGAAATAAAATGTTATCTCCAAATGTGGTAGACGTTGACTTATCCTCCAAGCTTTTTGTCATTTGTACGACAAGAGACCTTGACCTTTGCCACTTCTTTTCTTTTGAAAATCATTCATTCCATCCAGCAATTTCATGTGAAGGACATATTCGAAGAAGAAGCAAGAATGACCTGGTCATAACTTTGGAAAAATGCATATATTCTGAGATAATCGACAGAGTCAATCTGCGGTCTGATGTCATTGATTTTGAAGATGATAACTTCATTGATGATCCCAGCTGAAATGCCATATAAAGCTGCTCAAAGGTTCCTGAAGATATTTTATCGTAGGGTGATTCAGACAGCACAAATCAGATAACATATATTGCTTATGATGGTCCAGCTCTCATTCATATAATTCAGCCAAAGGTGGAAAAAAATTTCAAGAATAGGCTACTTAGAAGTTGTAGGAAAATATCTCCAGCCAGATGTCAGAAAGTACCAAGCACAGTGTATTGATATAGTGAGGGATGTATACCAAGAAAACACTATAAAACCATGTACTAGAAACTGCCGTGGATCTGGAGAGGGGCGTCAAGTTCGGACAAACAACATCTTGCCAAAGAGAGGGCAACACTTCCTCAAACATCCGAAAAATAAAACTGAGCTCTTTTACTTCCTAGCCAAAGAGATTGTTGCCAGGTCACTCCTCAAGAATATTCAGGTGTTTTCCACTAGAAATGGAAATGTATAGTCACAAAAAAGCAGATTCTAGAATTTTTGTTCAAGTACTTGATGCAGTGAAGACAGGTTTCAAGGCTGTTTATAATTCGCACAGTAGACACAGATGTTATTGTGTTGGCTATATCACATTTCTTCACATTCTCAAAAGAGACTCTTTGCTGAACTGAGAGTAAACTTTGGTTGCGGAAAGGATTTTAAGACCATTGTAGTTCATGATATAGCTCAAAACCTTAGCAAAGGAAGTTCATGGATTTACGTGGATTTCACACATCCTCTGGGTTTAATAGCACATCATTTTTTCAGACCGGGGGAAAAGATCAATGTGGAACAAATTGAGGGAATTCCCTGATGTGAAAGAGGCTTTTTGGTTCCTATCCCACCCTCAGGACAATTTGCCTGGTGCCATCTTCAATCCCCTTCAACGGTACCAGGTGTCATTTTTCAATTTAAGGAACGTGATGTCTAGATGTGGCTGTACCCATAATTAACAAATATAATAGCTTTAATATTTAATCCATCATAATATGTGAACACGTACAATTAAAATTGTGCATTTGACCACTTAAAGCCATCTATTGAGTCGATTGTGGCTGCGTATATGATAGCCCATGACTTAATTGATCACATATTAGTAGCTGACTATTTCCACACGTCCATCACAGACTCCACCTTAAAATATGAGTGAAGAATGACCCTGGGCACTGGACGCTTCCTGGATAGCTCAGGGCCTAGAGCATTGGGGTTTGATTCCCGTGTCCAGGTGCCATTTTTCAATTTAAAGAACTTGAAGGTAAATTATATTGAAAAAAAAATAAAAGGCTGTACTTAAATGTGATTTTTATAGATGCCACCAAACACACAACAAGATAGTGGGGGGAAACAAGGCCGTCGTCTGCCCTCTACTCGTGAGTGTTTTACCAAGGATTACGGCCTTGTGGCTTGTCATACGAAACAAGTACAAGATTCATTTTTTTAGTACATTAAGCAATAAAAAACTTTTACTTGAAACAGTTTGTGATATATCTAATGAATAAAAAGCTATGATAGAAATAATAAAAAAATGTTATCACTTGTTATTGTTATTTCTTTAAATAACTAAGTAATTATTGACTAATTGGAAGCTTGTATGCACTCATCTTGAAGATAATTTAAATAGCTTTCATTTAAAATAAATATATCGAAAATTGAGGCAGTGGTTTATGATATATACTGAAAAAAGCATTTAGAATCGTCGACCATCTTGATGACATCATAGCTCCTGTCTGCAGAGGAATTATTTTTGGCCTCCTTATCTGAAAATGCATATCTTAGGTAGGTCTAACCCTCTGCAAAATTGTGTGCTTGTATCAAAAGGTACAGTATCAATTCCCTATGCTGCTCAGCTCTATGAATTACTTTTCTATTAAACTGCCTCGATCCTTCAACTCTTCCTCATTATCTCATAGAGTATTTTTTTAAAGACAACATTTCAACAAAATGTGTAATCATTCACGCATGAAAGGTTAGGCTAAGCTTAGGTGGAATAGTTTTAGTTATAAACCTTATAACTATTGTGATCCAAAATATATGTGATGTAATTGAGATAGCTTTCAAATTTTGATCAAAACGTATGACAGTCTACTTCAGGTAGTTTTATTAAAATAGCTACGAAGTGTTTATAATCAAAATAATAAAACAATACTTGTTCATTTTCTAAAATTAGGTTTATTAATTAAAAAATGAAATTGTTGTACTTGTAAACAGTTAATGCATATTAATAAATATCACCATAATAATTATTTAGCATTTGTAAACAAATCTAATTAGGTGAGATTTTTTTTAATTGGTTTTAATAATATAGGATGATTTTACAACATTAATTTTGTTTTAAGTGGAAATTTGCTTTTGTAATTGTGTATATAGATGCTAAAAAATATCAAACTTATCATTATGTGACATTTAAACAAATTAAAAAATCTCACCCTTGGTGCACACCATTCCCACAAAATAAATATTGGTAATAATATTGTAGCCTAATAACAGTAATAAAACAAAAATAAAACTCATCTAAATCACAGAACATAAATATTTAAAAACTAATTTATTATTGTCACAGCATGGCACTAAAAGTATTTTAAAACCCTTTGGTTCACCTTTTTATCGATACAAACTATCCCAGACTAGCCATAAGAATACTCCCATATTTACAATGGTTTACAGCCTGTGTGTTGATATTCATTGACATTTCACTTTAGTTACAGTAGCCCCATGGTTTCTTTGGTGTTGACTGACAGCTGAGAGCTTTAAAAAGCTACCAGACCAAATTATGTATCCCTACGCTGAACCATATTATCAGCAAAAACATGTGTTTAGCAGCTGTCAGTTCTGACAGTCAAAATTTAGGTATCTACCTAAAGGTTGACTGTCAGAAGTCAGCTGTGAGCTGTCAGTCAGCACCTAAGAAGCCATGGGGCTACTGTACATTCTTGTATTGTGTACTTGGCAGCTTAACTGCCCTCCTGAGTCTCAGATATCTGTGGTATTGTATCAGATAACTCGCAATACTATTGATCGCTCATAAGTAGCAGACGATTTCACATGTCCAACTATGAAAAAATAATAGCCTTGAACACAGGATAGATTCTGGAGAGCATTGGCGTCCCGGGTTCAATTCCTGTGCCCATGTGTAATTTTTCAACTAATTTAAATTAATTGAATTGTGGTCCCCTACATGTTGATACTCCCGTGGTTACGATATGTGGCCTGTGTGTTGATATTCATTTAAACTTAACTTTCCATACATCAACATGTTACAGGTTACTGGTACCTGCTTTGGTGGCCTCGTGGTCTAACGCACTACTCTCATGTTGGACTCGTATGCCAAAAACGGAGAGATTTGTGTTCGACCCTGGTTGGGTGCAGTTAGGGTGGTTTTACCTAAATTGTTTTGTACTTTCCCACAGATGAGGATTCATTTCCTCTAAATTAATCCTCTATAATAGTAAATAGGCCTAGTACATAGGTGTATAGCCCAAAAGGGTAGCAACCAAAATAAACAGGTTTTTCCTGAAATAATGAGATCCCAAACTGATTGCTGAACTCACCATTTTATTCTATGGCTCTAATGGATTACTATTCTATTATATTGGTCCTACTCTACTCCTTTTTGTTACAATATAAAAAAAACATAATTACTTTTGCACCAATTCTGCACCAAAAATAGCTCTGATGTAATTATTTTTGTCATGATTTAGTTTGTCTTCCTTTTAAAATCATATAAAATTTTCTTACAATAGGCCTAGTTGTTTTGTTAATAATGTAGGCTGAACTTTCTTGTTGTGTATTGAGGATATAAAATATGTATTTACTATTTTATGACAAAGAAAAGGTGTCAAGAATCCTACCCTCTTTCTGAGCTATCCCCTAAAAAAAATGTTTGTTTAAGGTATTTTCTTAGGCTACTTTAATTGCTTGACCTTACTCCTTTAACAGCAAAAAATGAAAGTAGTGGTAGGCCTAATTATTCTTTAAATTAAGTTAGGCCCTAGTGGTACTTATTCTTTAAATGAAGTGTAGCCATTTCAATAGTAATGAACTGGATCATAGACCTATAGCTTTCTTTTACTGTAATTAGCATTCCTATTACTAACCTATCTTCGAGATTAGCTAATAAACATCATGTAAAACTTTTTTTTAACACAAGGCTGCTTATTAAATTATTATTATTATTATTATTATTATTGGGTTATACACACTTACACTAATGTGTAATGGTAGGGTGATTGTGAGATGAAATGGAGGACCTACAGTTTAACGTGGAATCCGAAACGGTGGAGGCCTGGCATTCCCCACATTCACAAGATGTCTTGTCCGAGGTGAAGGAAGGGTTTGGTAATCAGATAAATCTTTGCCGCGACCGAGGATTGAACCCCGGCCGCCAGCACAGAAGTCTGATATCTTACCCATAGACCACCAGGTCACCCTATGTATTTATTAATGGTCTCTAAAACATTTGCACTTCCTTTTAAAAAATGGGAGGAAAAATATTTATATTTTTACCAGGCCTATAAACTTTTATAGGCTATATATGGACACAAAAAATGGCAACCATCCATGATGGCCATAGCCTACTAATACTATTTGATTAATAATTTAGAAAACTATTGTTGGTCTTGTCTATTTCACAAAGTATTGCGAGACTCAAAAATCTACATCACAGCAACCACACCTTTTCTTTTTTTTTTTAGCAATCTTAAATCTTACAAATGGGATATTATTTTATTATTTACAGTAATTATTCCCTTTACCCAAAAGAGATTCTAGAGTTTTAATAAGTTACCTAACATTAGTCAAACTCTCACACATAGCTTTATTTAATCCTCTTCTATAAATTTAAACTACACAGATATGAGTTGAAACAATAGTTAAACTGAAATGCCAATTTAAAAAAGCCTAATCATGATGTCTACTAAACTTGACCAATGAAATCCCCGACCTTATCCCTGATTTCCCTTGATCATTTCCTAAAATTCCCGACATAAAAAGTATCTCACATCCTTCTAATTCGCCTCTCCCCTCCCTCCCTCCACGTTTTTCTATTATTATTTTTAAAAAATAATTAGTTTTAAAATTTGAATTAAAATTGTTTACTAGGAATTAAAAATATATTACACAGCTACAAACAAAAAAATGACATTATAATTTACTGATTATTGTATTTCATATTTTGAGTAAAATATCATTTTCCCGGATTTTTATTGTGATTTACCAAATTCCCAACTTATTCCCGTTTTTTCCCGATCACTTCAAATTCCCGGCTAATTCCCATTTTCCCTGATTTTCCCGGATGGTAGACACCCTGCTAATGCACTAAAACATATATTACTGGTATATTTAATCAAGATGATTAGATTAAAAAAATTGTCTTTTTCTAATAATAAATCATAATCAGCCAAGTTTAAACTAACCTTTCAAGTCTATGAAAACAACATTAAAATGTTGGATGTATTAATATGTTTAAAAATTAGTTGGTTCTATGCAAAGTTGTCATGTGTATATTCTGATTTTCAAAAATATAATTATTTAACTAACAATTAAAACATTTAAATGGCTGACTATTTATGTGTCAAAGATCACCACGGCCAAGAAACCTTTCGACAAGAAGAGGTTACTGCTGACCAGCAAGTTAAATTTGTAAATGAGGAAGAAACTGATGAAATAATATATTTAGAGTATCACGCTGCATGGAGCAGAAACTTGGATTCTTAGTAAAATGTAAAAGTAATACTTGGAGAGTTTTGAAATGTGGTGCGGAAGAAGATTTGATTAGATCAGGTGGACAGAGCAAGGTGGCAAACCAAGAATCCTATGAGTGGATGGGAAGAGATCAATTTTGGATGTGATTCTTCAGTACAAAGCAAACTGGATCGGACACATTGTTAGAAGGAACTGTCTTCCTGCATGACATCATAGAAGAAAAGGTTTATGGAAACGAGCTTAGGAAAGAGCATTAAAATATTGGATGACTTGTAGGAAAGAAGAAAACTCTTATGGCTGAAGGATGAGGCAGAGGCCGGGGCAACTAGTGGTCTATGTTCACTGACAAAAGGAATGGACGTGTCATAAGACAGAACATTTAATAATAGTGTAAAATAAAGCTCTAAGGTAATGTTTTTTTTTCAAATGAAACATACACGTTAATTAGCCAACTAAAACTGAATGCAACAATTGTTGTGATTGTTGTTTCACTCCAACCAAAATAATAAACTTTTTTTTAATACGCCATTATATAATTACCATATTTAGGATATTATGCAATAAATCACCAAGAAACAGTGTACTTATGTCTTCGCTAGACATAACATCATATTTATTTCAAAAGAAAGTATATCTCAGATGATTTTTTTTATGGTACATGTGTTTCACAGATAACATCATCACACTCACAACTATTAATCTTTATAATATAACTGTGGATGAACATCTGCGGCTAAAATTTTCGAACTATCGTCTGCACACCATTGTGCACGAGAGAAGGAATTTTTCGGGTATCTCCTTCTCTCCTACATTCAAACACGGCTATGAGGCATTTCAAAATCGTTCGCTAATTTTTATGAATACATGAGATATATCATTGTATGATTAGTTAACGAAATAAATATGTTAATAAAATGTTTGAAGAGCATAACTAAGTTCAACACACGTGACTTGTTTCTTTAAATAAGTCTATGTAGACTAAAATAATAATTCTTCCTTGAAACCTATAACCTAATTGGTCGTTTGAACGTAAGACTACTATTCAAGGTATGTCACTCAAACAAAATTAATCAGGTTTTTAGCGATATTATTTCATTATAATTAATGAACATTAAATATAGTATGGCTTCTGAAAGAAGTAACCTATACAAGCTAATAGCCAACTTTAAATATTTGGTAATAATGTAATAGGTACTTCACACAAGCCTATAACCTAAATGATAATTTGAATGTAAGACTACTGAACAAAATGTATCATTAAAACAAAATGTGATTAATGATTATGATCCATGTATCATGATGGATTAAATAGTAATACTATATTATATTAGTTAGTTATGGTTATAGCCACATCGAGATATCAATTTATTTAAATTGACAAAATGACACGTTTAAACGGGAATCAAACCCGGTACTTCTGGTTTAGTATGCCAATGTTATAACAAGATAACAGTCCAGAAATCGTCCCGTGCCCAGGGTCATTTTCAACCGTTCTCTGTAGAGAAAGTGTTGGAATACCAAGGGCAATAATAAATTGGCTCACTAGGAACATTTATTTGATCCACACTTAAATATCCAAAGGCCCAAATACCTGAACTAGGATGTATAACTATCAGTAAAATGGAATATTTAATTATACCCATTAATGGGCGTTTAAGGGTATGCTAGATGTAAAAGCGTAGCAACCGAATAGAAGAAGACATTGGACTAGAGGCCGTTTTATTTTCATAATCCAAATGTTAACAATATTATGTTTTTATATTTCGGGCTATGGTTAATAGTAACAATTTAAATAGGGAAGAGAATAAATGTATTTATGTACAAGAAATTAATCTAAATTTTCAGAGTACTAAACGCACAATCAAATATAAAAAATATTCATAATAATTTGACAAAACCAATTTATATACGCGCCAGAAGTTAAAATATATCGAACAATAAATAATTGAAAAGAAATTGAATTTGGGAAACACGTATATTGGGAAGTCTATTTGTATCACATCTCCTATCTTATCCATATCACCTAGTAGGAATACGCTCCTAACTATACACCTAGCTACATTAGAAATAAGTAAAGATATTATTATCATCCAACTACCCGTGAGGCAGGGAAACCTACAGAAAAAGGCTTAATATATATCTTACACATATACTAAGTGTATAATAACGGTCGACAAACATTAATCGAAATTCTCCTTGCATAGCAATTGAAAGTAAGATAACAATACATATAAGTTTTATTTAGAACGACTAGCACAGTAAGACAGGATCCCAATCATAATAGCGCTATATACCCTACAAATATAAATAAAAAAAACTTGACTTGGTTATGCTACCATAGAATTGCTACCCCCCTTAATATCTATAAAGTGAGGGAAACTGAAAATCAGGCAAGAATGTTACCTGGTTGAACAAAATATATTTTATTGTAACAAAAACAATAATAGTATAATACAAACATTAAATTGTGCGTGAAGCGCACCTCTCCTTTAACCATCGGAGTCAAATAGATCACAATGTAAACAAACTCGTAACCTCCACAAGACGGTTACCAAACAACACTAAATGTGTTGGGCTTGAAAACTATAAACAATGTACAGTTCGGGATCACAATATTATGGACTTTAGTCCCTTGGTTGCTTAATCTACCGGAATTGTTCCCAGAACAAGAGGATAGGTATAACTGCAACTCCCGCGCAACAGATATCCAGCCTAGTATAGACATTAAGTTTTCTAAAGACGCTCGTAACAAACGTGACGCCACTGTAACCTAGTAAGTCCCAAACGTAAAAGTAACCTAAGTGACATAACAACTCTCAGTATTTGACTCGATAAATTGGGTCGAGTTCAAATACTGCTAAACTCATGATGTGAACACAAGGCGGGTTTCGAACCCGGGACCACAGACAAACTCTGGGCGCTCTGGTCATAAACCAGTATTTACAAAAATATATATTACAAGAAAGATTGGGCTCAGACCCCAAATTTAGGCGGTGACGAAAGGCGACGGTCCCACTACATGCCACGGTAAGCGCATAGCATGGCAAGTTTAAATATTAAAATAACAAAGTTATAATACCCAAAGATGATTTTGACAGAGTTCCCCCCATGACGCCGAAACAGGAATTTTGATATGTAAGATAATATTCCCCAAGACCTAGGTCGCCGTCCTCACCTCTTATCCACAAGCCGGTGGGGTAGTAAGCGACCTCATGCTCCTGGCATAGCCGTATATATACAAAACATAATTCCTAGAGAGGGGGGGAACACCGAAGGAATAGGAAGGCTGTAGAACATAACAATCCAAGGAGGGGAGTGGTTTGAGAACAATATAGAAGCGCCCCGACGCTACGCGTGGCCGGATACGGAACTCTATTCTTTCTTCGGCTGGCTGGACACGTGTTCGAGCTTCACTGTGGGCCGGCTTGGGCGTGTCGCTCAGTCTGTTAGGCGTATCTTCCGAGAGCAGAGGCCGGTGATCAAGTTTGTGCCGTGTGTTGACCTTCCGAGAGAGGGTTGGTGAGTGTTGACCCATTGTTATTATATATAAGTCGTTACAAATCTAAATTTAAATAAATACGTCCAATAAAATGCCTCAATTAATAAATAATCTAATTACCCAACAAAACTGAGTTAGTAAAATCATTCATAAATTAAAATATGCCGAAGAAAATCCAAATCGGTCCCTACTTAATTAGCTATAATTTAACTGTTCCCCAGTTTACAAATTATATAATGTTTTACAATATAACGTAGACTTACATGTAGAAAGATCCTACAACGTAAAAGCATCAAAGAGTGACTGTTCCTTGCCGGGTGCACGCTTATATTCAGATTTGCACTGTGGGGAAGATATGGAAGGGTGGATACACAAGTTCAATGATGTTACTATCAGCAAATTAGCGTGAGTTTCCCTCATTGACGCCTGCACACAACGTCAAGAGGGAGATAATACGGGGGTATGGAAAACCACGTGATCACCAAGAGTGCTTCTTTCTCCAAATTTTAGGGCCTGCGCAGCGTCCGATACTCGTGGAAAGTCAGACTAAGTACGTAACTTTCCGAGGAAACAGTCTTCTTTTTCTTGTTTAACGTGAGCGGAGTGTTGATGTGCTCGTAGGACCCATGAGCAGTACTAGTTTGCCGGTTAAACGGGGTAAGTGTAACTTCACTTTTATAGGTGGAGGAAGTTTCTCGGCGAAGATGTTTGTAGCTACAGTACAAATCTTGACTAATATTTTAAGGTGGCGTCTGTGATGGACATGCAGAAATCACTCACATATCATGGTGGATAAAATAGTAAGGCTATAACTTATCTGAATCAACAAATGTATAATTTTTTGTTAATAAAAACACAAATACCAATAAATTTATCAATTACTGAAATTATTTTTCAACATATTAGAGTTTTATCCCACCATAAAAAGGCTCTATTAATTGCGATTGCTTTGCCTGCAACTACATGCACAATCGAACGATCGTTCAGTACTCTTCGGAGAGTGAAAACATGGCTTCGCTTTACAGTGAGTGAAATCAATCGGTTGTGAATACTAAAGGTTAACAGAGGAAAGGTTATTGTAAAACACGATTCTATTAATCTAGTTATTACCAAATATGGGCAACAGCATAGACGATTATTCACCTTCAAAGACGAACAGTTATGATATTAAATTTTGTGTAGTTTCGTAAATTACATGTAATTCACCCATCTTTATTTTTGTGTGATACAAGCTATGTTTATGGAAGTTTATTTCCTAATTAAGGTCATTCAACCATCAAAATTTTATTGCATTATTTTAATAAGTGTATAAATATTGATTCAATTATCTCAAATCATTACAGTTATCGAGTAATAAGCAGTCAAACGTGCTATTTTATCCATTTTACGTGCTTATTTTAAGGTAAAGTAGTTAATGTATAAGGATTAAATTTATTCTAGCTAGACATGCATATGAAGTGTATGCAATGAAGCTGTTACAAGATCTTAAATAAATAAAGTTTTTAATCTATAAGATATTTAATATTTGTAAATTTACATAATTTTTAATCTTATAGAAGTACTTATCGTTTTATACCCCGATACTTCTATTTTATATCTTTTTATAGTACATAATGTCGTTATTCCAAATTTATTCTGTTTATTAAACTAACTCTACTCTTTTATTTTATTTCTGACGCCAAATTGATTAATGCAAATGTCAATTTGTTATGTCTACTTCCTGAAGCTTCTTTCTTTGACTGTACCTACCAATAACACAGACTAGCCGAACAAGGAAAGGGTCGGGCTTATCTCTACTAATGACTCATCTTAGAGTGTTTATTTTTAGCACCAAGTCTTACTACTCGAGTGCTGAGTTGTGACATTTATTTTGTCTGTATTTCCTTCCTCTAGTAATATGACACTTTGATAATATTTTACTGCGTTAGTTTTGTTCTTCAACTCAAAGTGTCAAAAGAACTCATAGCTTGGTGCATCAAAACGCGTCTTGATTTTAAACCTATTGCTTAATCTGAATATTACAATTACCTTCATGATGGTATAAAAATATATGCGTTTCACTTTTATTACTGGTTGTAAATTGAACACTAAACCGTATATACAAATCTTAAAAGTGATTTAAAAAAATCTAATTTCACATGAGTACTGCATTTCTTTAGGTATTTTCCGATATTCGATATTGTTTGATGTCCCGGGGCCTTGTTACCACTGGTTCTTAATCTGCTATTGTTTGATGTCCCAGGACCTTGTTACCAGTGGTACATAATCTGCTATTGTTTGATGTCCCGGGGCATTGTTACCAGTGGTTTATATTATGCCATTGTTTGATGTCCCGGGGTCTTTTTACCACTGGTCCTTAATCTGCTATTGTTTGATGTCCCGGGGCCTTGTTACCACTGGTTCTTAATCTGCTATTGTTTGATGCCCCAGGGCATTGCTACCAGTGGTACATAATCTGCTATTTTTTGATGTCTGGGGGCCTTTTTACCACTGGTTCAAAATATTATGTGGTTTGATGCCCAGGGCCTTGTTAACACTGGTTCATAATCTGCTATTGTTTGATGTCCAAGGGCCTTGTTACCACTGGTTTATATTATGATATTGTTTAATGTCCCGGGGCCTTGTTACCACTGGTCCTTAATCTGCTACTGATTGATGCCCCAGGGCCTTGTTAACACTGGTTCATAATCTGCTATTGTTTGATGTCCAAGGGCCTTGTTACCACTGGTTTATATTATGCTATTGTTTAATGTCCCGGGGCACTTGTTACCACTGGTCCTTAATCAGCTATTGTTTGATGTCCCGGGGCCTTGTTACCACTGGTTTTTAATCTGTTATTGTTTGATGTCCCGGGGCCTTGTTACCACTGGTTCACGATATTCTATTTATTGTCCGGAGGCCTTTTTACCACTGGTTTATAATTGTTGTTAAATACACAAATAATATACTACAATAAAGTGATTTCAATTCCAAAATAATAACGTTTAAATTTCCCTAATTGAAAGCGAAATAATATTACGACGCACACGTTTTTACAATATTTATGTAATTTTTCTATTACAAAATCTGATCTTGTATTTACATTTTTACAGAATTGTTGTGTGTTCCAGAATATTTGTGTTCGTGTCCTGGAGAGATAACTCAAAGTATATTTAAAATTAAGATTTACGTATACTTAATCAGGCCCGCTACATAATAATTCTATAAGTTGTATACAGTAGATAGAGGAAAATGTATATTTAACAGTGAGAAGGTATTTTACGCCTTGTATATGATAATAGTTATGTTTGTTTGTTAGGCTTATTTATTTTATAAAACATATACATATATAAACATGAATAATACACGTAGAAACATATAGGACAGACAGTTGACACCAGCCCCGAGGGGCTCTCGACAACACACACGACATAGAAACAGATAACAAACATTCACAGAGGACAACATTGACGCCCTGGCGGGCTGAATTGGACGCTCAGTGGGTTAGGGGTGGGAAAATATAACAAAAACCCACCCCATAGCTCATATATGGTCGCCAGGACCTTAAAAAATACAAAGAGTACAAAGGGTGAGGAAAACTTAGCGGAAACAGAGGGAGGAAACAAGAAACATGAGGAAAAAATAAAAATAAATAGATAGCGGGAGGCTTGGCGCCGGTCGGAGGAGCCGCCGGTGCCGGTCGGGGGAAAAATAAAGTACTACCGCCGGGACTACGCAGATATTTCCTACGTAGCCCCGGGGTGAAAATAAAATAAACTCCACCCTGTGGATAATTTTTGCCTCACAGGGTGTGGGAAACAAAAGAGGGGGGAAAAATAAACATTTTTGCACCCGCAGGAACGAACTTTCCACCCGCGGGTTGCGGAAAAAAGAGACATTATATGGAGGGGGCCGTGGTTCGGAAGCGGTGGGGATATACAAACTAAATAAGCATGTATTATATGGAAGTATGGAAGTTTTAAAGACTCTATTAGGAATGGAAAGAAAAACTTATGCTTGCAATTAAAAAGTACACCAACTAACATTGAAAACCTGTCATGCGTATTATTATCAAATACAAGGGCAGTTAAACATTACAAAGAGGACATTCTGTGATTTGGTTGTTTATGCCCTGATCGGTCGGGCAGACGAAAGGGTGCTATCGACTCCCACTCTAAAGGAGTGGTCGGCAAGGAAGGAGCTGAGGAGATGGACTCGCCTGGCGACAGCGGTGAGACACCCACGGTGGCTTACGCTGTCGAAGTACCCTTTGACGTCCAACACCATGAACCCCATCTGGGCCCTGGCATTGAACACGCTGATCACCAGGTCAACTACCTTGGCGAACGCGTGGGTCCTCAACAGACCCTCCCGAAAGCCGAATTGGTGGTCTGGCAGGAGGAGATTCACCTCCAGCCAGGCCTCCAATATAGCCAGGACCACTCTCTCCACCATTTTGCCAACGCAGGAAAGGAGGGAGATCGGTCTGTATGATGCCGGATAAACAGGGGGCCTTCCCAGCTTATGGATGGGGACCAAAAATGCTGCCTTCCTTAGGACTGGAAAATAGAGAAGCGTCAGAATGGAGTTGAAGATTCAGAAGAGGAGGACGAACGCCTTGCGAGGAAAGTGGGTAAGGAGAAAGGGAAGACCCGGTCGATCCCCGGGGTGGAGGAGGTTTTAATCTTCTAGAGCACCCAAGACAGCTCGCTGGGGGTGACCAATCGAAGGTCGGGATGTGGAGGATGTCCCTCAACTGGGTGAAGGAAAGGATGTTCAGTAAGCTCCGCAGGAAGGTTCAGATCTTTTACCGGAAATCCCGGCCGCCGCACGAAACTGGCTTCAAACGCCACCACCAAGGCCTCTGCTCGGTCCAAGGCGGTGGACGCCAAACCACCACCAACACGCAGCTCCAGGAATAAATCTCGCCTGTGATGCATCCCCTTCGGATGGTGCCACAGGGAATGAACCTCAGTATCTAGATCTTGGAGCCTCCTGCGCTGAGCTTCCCCCCTCCACCAACAGAGTAGCCGCCGACAGCGGGAACGGAGGAATCTATAGACCTCCCTGACTCTAAGGAAGTGAGACCGCTGCCACAAGGTTTGCACCCTGTCACGAAGCTGCATCTTATCAAGGATGAAAGGTGGGAGAGGAGGGCCCAAGAGTGGAGGTCAACGCGTGGGAATAGAAGAGAACGCGGCGTAGAGGAGGGCTGACGCGAATATATAGGCTTGTCGGTCCAACTCCCCAACGTCGGGGATGGGTGCGGTGAGAAGGACCAATTGGGCTAGCCTATTCTGGCATTTAGGCCATGGGAGGAGAATCTACGGGCAATGGTCACATGGTTGTGGTCGTAGAATTGGGACATATGGGTGACCAGAGGGGAGAGAAGTGGCTTCCTCGTAGTCATAATGAGGCCAAGGAAACTGGGAAGGTGATGGGGGTGTTTAGGGAAATAGGAAGGTACGTGGGGGTGGTGGATGAAGAAACCGTGTCCATCTGTGAACTGGTGGAGGGCGGTATTCCTGGGGTTGATGCCAGCACAGCCCCAAGAGGTGTGTCTGGCATTGTAGTCACTCGCCAGCACAACGCTGGCATCGAGACTCATGAGAACCGCCAGGTCCGGCGTCGACAGGGTGACCCCGAGAAAACCGTAGACATTCACGATCGTGATTGAATACGCGGCACCTAGCAGCCTCATCGCCACGACCTCGAAGAATACCAATCCCAGAATGGCCACCCGGTGATGCTGCAGAGCCGCCCGAACTAACAGGTCCACGCCCCCTCCCCCTTCCTTCCGATGACCACTTCGGCCCGTTCGGTGGTAGAGGAACCCGGGAACCTGAAGATCGGAAGAATCCGTGAACCACGTCTAGGTAAGGAAAGCGATGTCGACGGCGTGGTCAGACATCAACTTGAGAAGTTCAGGGACTTTGTGAGTAAGTGGCCTACCATTCCAGAGAAGGATATGAAGGGGGTTTGTCAGAAGAGACTGGACAAAGCCTCTAAAAGGATTTCGAAACACTTCGACCAGTCAGGGGGGGCGATGAAAGCGTCAAGGTGTTCCTCTAAATAAGGAAGGCAGGCACAGATGTTGAGAGGGCGTAGGTGATCCCAGATCTCGGACAGCCCTTTGAACAAGGAGCGAAAGTCCGAAGTCTGGTCAGGATGGGCAGGAGGACGCGCGGACCCAGCGTAGGTACGTGTAGGGGGCAGGGCCCCAGCCAGAGTGGTGGGAGGTGCCCGTGCGCTCCTAAGAAAACCTGGAAACACCCAGGCGTTGGTGAGAAGGGGAGGTTGGGGTTGTCAGTGATGACTAGGGGTTCGCTGCGACGAATGAACTTGGACGGTCACCGTCGAGCGCTAACGCGACTCGATGAACCTGCGCCTGTGCGCACAGATGCCAGCGTTGATGGGGTGGGCTTCCCCAGAGTTTGCACAACATTCTGGATCTGTGTGAGGACGCTCGCATAGAGAGGACGCGTGAAGTTCACCACCCTTTGTAACGAGTTACAAGTTGACGTTATATCAAATGGGTCAACACTCACCGACACCCGTGATGAGCTACAATACAAACTCCAACACCAAAGCACGAGCTCTGACCTCCACTCTCCAACTGGCACAACTGACTGAGCGGAGCCTTCAACCGACTGTTTGCTCGGTACTCGATCCGTGGCCGGCCGGAAACGATTCAGGTTCCACGCGGCCAGACGAAGCTATCACTTCCGCCGCTAGGACCACCTGGAATATTCTATGTTCTGCCAGACGCATTATTTGCTGTTATGTTTGTTCTATCGTCTTACCCCCTCCTTCCCTTGCCCCGTCTCTCTGTGGATACAATAATGTATATATAGTGATCGCGCTTTTGAATAGTCGCTTATTATACCACCGACTGATCTTGGTTAGGACGGCGACTAGAGGCCGTGATTTATTTAATATTCAAAATTGCATTTTCACCATAATGGGGGCCATCTTGTCTAAATTATAGTTTGGGACTTATAAATATTTAAACTTAGAATTATGAAATATTGCGTGCAGGTCAATGCGAATGCACTTGCATTCTCTCTCTTCTTATGAGGTTTAATTCATCCTAATTGTACTATTTCGTTTTGTTATACATACATAATGTATATTTAATTTCATGTATATATTTTAGGTCACGCTTTCGCATACTCGGGCCTACCACCCGTCCTTTCTAGTTTGCGTATTTAGTGTATATGGGATTATTTGGTTATCTATTTAACTGAGAGCACAGGGCACTTAGGTGTTAGAGTTGAGACTTGGCCTTACGTCTTATTCTATTGTTTTGGTTCAACGTTATGTTGATTTCTTTAGAACTAAAGGCGCGTAAATGTTTATCTTTTTATTGCCTAAATTTAGATGCTTGCTTAGAGTTGCAATGTAGTATCGTTGCTTGCACTTAAAGCTATAACCGAAGGAACCATAGATTTCCATGATGGCGATTAATATTACTGTTTAACTGACAACCAGAATATATCTATATGTTTCCCTTTTTTATTTTCAGATATTATAATGTCAATTAATTCCTTTATCTCAGCAGAGTTATTTAAATCTGAGAGAAGAAGCGCTTCACTCCATATTGTTATATTTTGCTCTAATTATGTATTTACCTTATATTATGTCCTAAATAAAACCAACTATGTTTATGATTGTTAAACTTCTTGTCTGGTTTTCCCATCACACTTCCAATAATGTTAGTTAATTGTTACAAGAATTTTACACCTTGACGCAGCACTCCTGACGAAAGCACCCGATGGAAGAGTGATTGAAACCCTGACAACGATGGCACTGCTGAGCCACATTCTTTCGCCTGAAGGGTTCCATGGTCACCTTCATGTGCGAGAGAACGGTATTTCCCGACAATATATGGAACTGTTGGCACCCAATCAACATCACCAGAAAGAACGGAAAATGCCGCTCTACCTGATCTGTCCCAGCGTGCCTCGCCACCAGGCGTGTCATCCTTCTCACCTGATATCCCCTGTCCACCAGGGCGGCCTGAATGTACCCACATGGTTAGTTCACGGGTAGTCCTCTAATGACCTGGGGATGCTGGAACAAATGATAGGGTTGACGATACTAGTGGGTTTGCAAAAAGTTCCTTAAAGCGTGCTTTGAACAACAATTCATTATATATTCCAAGTGAGAAACGTCTATCAGATACTAACGTCTCCCCACCATTCGTAATAACAGCTTATGATGCATTTCCTCTCAGCAGTAACATTATGAAGCCCTATTCTATACGTGATATTACTCCAGAGCAACGAATATTTAATTATAGATTATCTCGTGGGAGATATATGGTCGAAAGCTGTTTTGGTATCTTGGCGAATAGAGGCTGTGTATTTTTAACCACTATTAACCTATAACCTTCAAACGTAACTAATATTATACTAGCTGCTTGCACACAACATATTAATGTTTTGACTGAAAAAGTCGCAATTCTTACACACAGAGGGAAATATATATCATTAAAAAAACGCGATAGCATATAATATGGAAGTACAATAATGAAGAGAACTTCCAGATGCATGATCTTGCTCAACAACATAATAGACCAACTAGTCATGGTAGAGAAATAAGAGATCAATTTAAGTACTTTTATAATGGACCAGGTAAAGTTTCCTGGCAAGACAACATGATTTAGATTTGTACTCACAATATAATCAGCAGTAGTGTGTTCTTCATTCATTGTAATGTTCATGTCTTCATTACTTGGACTTCCATCTAAACTGGATTGAGTGAAAGATGTCTGGTTTTGTTGAATTACCAAAAAGAGATAATAATGAGAGCCAATAAATACTTGGCTTGTATATCTTTTGTGTATCAGACCCACTCCTTTTAATTTTTCTAATCTGTTATTATAAAAAGTTGAAGAAATTAAATATTTGTGTAAGAAATGACTTTTAACATTAATTATTTAAAAGCATCCATTACCTGCACAACAATGTTCATAAAATGTTGTAGAAATTAAATATATGTGTAAAAATTTATTGTTTGCATTAATTCTTTAAAAGCATCCATTACCAGCATAACAATGTTAATAAAATGTTGTAGAAACTAAATATTTGTGTAAAAAATGACTTTTTACATTACTTCTTTAAAAGCATCCATTACCAACACAAAAATGTTCTTGATAATATATTAATGGGCTATCCTGCTAGATACCTTACCTTCATTGTCTATGTTATATACTGGCTTGATAGCCTGTTAATTTTTTTTCTTAACATCTTGGGCTGTGCAACCTGGCACATATTCCTGTAATGCTTCTGATATTTCTTTATGTTAGCCAATCGTTTGTCTCGGTCCTTATAGCTATCACTGTTTATGTTATATAAGAAATCATTGTTCATATTGGACAGTTAAATTTTTCACTGCTTTGCACGTCCAGGATAATCTTTCAGACGCCATTTTATTTGATCAAACCTTAGAGCATGTTCTATAACGTTAATTTGTGATAAAAGATTTGTAAAATATGTATGTGATCAAAGATCTTCGAGGAGTCGTCAAAGATACATCACATTTTCTTAATTTATTAATTTTAGTGATTTTCACTGTAGCTCAGGGTTGTTATAGTTTTAACCAGCCCAAAAAAATAATACGGGTTTTACTAAAAAAACACACTTAAAAAACCACTTATTATATTTTGGATACAAATCAATCATCTAATTTTTGAAAATGGTTAGTCATTATATTGAACACCTTTTGGTTCAAATCTGATAATAATAGTAATAATAATAGTACATTGATTTGTGTTTGGTGTTATACACAATTTTTGAAATTACAGATTTTATACAATATACTAAGCTATAAAATATGTTTTAATTGGTTGAACAAAATAACATGTTCAACTAGCAACTCACTTGGGATTGTATTATTTTAAGGTGCCTACACTGTATTAATGCAAGGCCCTAGAAATAATACTTTGTCAAAAAAGCAAAGGCGATAACAAAAGTTCTTACCTTCTCTCTTTAAGTAAAGAAAGCAACAAATCATTTCCGCAGCTGGCTCGCCAGTAATTTGATGCATGGTCTTTCTTCCCCCTCCCTCCTATTCCTTCTACACAAAGTTTTTTTTTCATCCTGCTATTGTTGCCAATAATTACATTGTTGCATTATTGTTTTCCTTTATTATGTATCTTATTACTCCTTTTCTAACTATACCGGTATTAAAATTAAAATATGTTTCTCTGGATCCCTAATAATTAATATATTTTAATTATTGGTTTAATCAGATGACATACATAATATCTTAAAATAAACCACAAAAAAACCCCATTATAACCCTATGTGTTGGGTTTTTTAAAAGTAACCTGTTTTTTTCCAAGCCTGCTACAGCTCCCTTCATCTCTCTGTCCATTTCCTGTGCATCATCGAAACACACATAAATACATTTTTGCCAACTAATGTTATATCTTATGATAAAACTGTTGAGGCAAATATTTCTTCTCCAGTTGTGTTGCTTGACAAAGATTCACATAGGAGCAAGTCCTCTTCAATCCCATTATTATAACTATGTCAGACAAATACCAGTAATAAAGAAAGTCCCAAAACCTCATTAAACTCATCTAATTGCAAAGAATACTCAGGGTAATTTTTCAATCGGCAAACTAGTTCCTTTTCATTGTAATCAGCAAGATCATGAATGCGACGTGAAACCGTATCAATTGATACTGGTACTGCATTATTTTTTTTCAAACCAGACTCTTTATTCACTATGCATGTTACACTATCTTTCGAACAAGGTTTGATGAGAGTTTATCCTAAATTGTGCGCCCCTCCAGCAAGTGCAATACGTTAACATCCACATGATAAAATGCTTGTTGCATTTTCATTGTCCGTTTTAGCCATTTTAATCATGTAAAGTTTACAATTTTAAAATTTAAATCTCTGTTTTGGTACTCAGGATGATTGGTTTCCAAATGCCTACAAAATTTACGGTTGGCTAGTATTTTGTTACACACAACTCAATGCGCATCAGGAGCATCTTTTTTTCACAGCACATATAAAACCGAAAGACAAATAATTTTCATTATATTTTCTATTTGGTCTTTTATCACCTTGTTTTTTATTGCACTTCTCACAGACACCTTGAGCTGCCACAGTACTTTTGTCATTTACTTCAGAGACAGGTAAAGTACTAGGTGAACTTATATTTTGCTTTCAAGTTCCTTATTTCAACCACAAATCCATGTTCGCTTAGAAACACTTTTTTTCCACAAAAATTGTATGAATCATATGAAGTTAGTTCTGTTACTTTGTTAAGTAAGCACTCTAATGGTAGCGTTACATGACTTGCCTGCACTCAATGTTCAACTGTTCATTGTGTTGTGTTGCTATGATGGTCGCGCTGGTTGAAAGAATGAATGCATAGCAAGGTTTAGGAAACCATGACGTGCTGGGCAACGTTGTAGCACGATTTATTGTATCTTAAACTACACATCTAGTATGATAGGTTTAGTAATAATAATAATAATAATAATGTTTTATTTGTGATTTCTCAATTTTTCCACAGAAAACCTAATCACACCTCGCAGAACATAATTTGGGAAACGCTGGTCTAACTAGTCAATTCCATGCAGCAATTGTATTTTCTTAAGTGAATAAGCTAGTGTTAAAATGATACAAAAAATGTGTTTGAGTTAACTATTTTAATATTTAAATACCTAATCATAATAATAGAGAGTGCTATGTATTGAACATTTCTGAGAAAATCCCCCTTGTCAGGGAACATGAAAATCCATTATGGACATATGAAATTGGTAGCACTCAAATATGGTGGCTTATGGTTTTATTTAACCACTCATATCTCTGCACCCACTTAATCTATTTCAATTTTCTTTTTTCCATTTGTAAGGTAATTTTTACTTCTATCATTTATGTGGTTGTACCTTTTACGTATCTCTAACAGTTCTGTTAACCCTGTAACCAGGGGTTGGTAATCCTGCTGCAGAGGTTTCTATGTTTGATCAAAGTTATCAGAGAAACACTTTCTAGGACGAGATCTGCTTACAAGTCTAACATTGTTAAGACGTGTTCATGTAGAGCCTTAAGAGAGAATTTTGAAATTTGACAAAAACACAAAACCCTTTTTTCCAACCCCCCATTGAAAAAACAAGTTCACTATAAATCCTTGATATTGGGAATTCATAAGTAAACTGTTATAATTTGGTAGAGATTGATTTAATTGTTAGGAAACATAAATTATTATTTGAAATGTTCACAACAATTACTGTACTTTTATGACCTTAAATATGAGTTGTTGCAGATTTTAAATGGTTTGATGTCTCAAATAAATTTAATAAACACAACAATGCTGTTACTTAAGCCCTCTTTATAATGTAATAAAAATTAAAAGTTTTATTTTTTTATATGTGAACATTTTGCAATATCTGTAGGAGAGAGTAACAAATCAATTTAATTGAATAACAACATAGTCACATAACATTTCTTTATTTTTTTAATGAAAATACAGTAGTATGCAGTACAAGCGAAAATGTGTCACATATTTTGTTTAATGTGAATCATCATAATAGGTTCACTTCACACCAATAACATTATAATGGTATTTAGTGTTTATAGAATTCAAAATAACAATCTGCCTTGTAAAGATATTTTATTTGTAGTATTTACATTTTATTTTATGCTTATATTACAATCATATTCTATCTTTTTATATACGGTACTATCTATCTACAACTACAAATTATTAATATTTGTGACATATTTACATAAAATTGTATTTAAGTAAACAACTATTTTATTTTTTAAGGAGTATAATTAAGTATTTTTGTTTTTATTTTACACACAAAGGACAATTTGAGAAGACACTTTTAAAAATATGTAAAACAAAAATTAAAATGCTTCCCATTTTAATAAATATATACAGTCAGACTTTACAAAATATGTTCATACAATAGTCTATATTATTATATACAAACCACATTAACATAGCCACCATTCTGTGATCTATGTAATAGAATTTAGTTTTAAGAAGACAAACAGACTGTAATTATGCATGTTAGTGAATAATACTTCAGGAGATATATTTATAGTACATGCTTGCGTTTTAAAACTATAAAAAATTCAAGAGTAAACACCTATCAGATTGTAAGATTTTTTTAAATGTGAACAGTCCATAACAAATGAGAAGTAACAAAAATTGTAGTTAAAGGTATAAATCAGGGTTGCCAATATTGAAATTGTTTGTACCACAAAAAACAGCAAAAACAAGGAATTATGAGTAGCATTTGGAGCATCTTGTCACATTCTTATCTTGTTTGGTCATGTGTGAGGGGTGAAAAAATGGCGCAAAAGAATGTTTGATTTTCTTAAAAAAAAATATGATTATAATAAATTTTGGGTATGCAGTACTATACAGAAATAAAAGTGAATGAGAACCTAATTTAAATTTGTTAACATAAATGCGTGGCTATAGTCCAATCATGATGACAGGTGAAATTTTTGACTGACTAGTGAGCCACCCTGAAAATTTTCAAGCCCTGGTTATGTAAATCAGTAAGCAGGAGCAAAGGAATGTTTTTGTTTGAAAGTGTAAACATGTGAAATTGTAGAAATCATACAGGTGTTTGGCAAATCTTGGATACGAGGGAGGTCCTGCAATACTTGTTGACAATTTCTTTTAACATCGGGTCTTGAATCTAACAATTTTTTCCCCCTATAAATTAAATAAAGTTGTGTTTTTTGAGTCTATAATATTCTTCTACAAACAAAATTTACAACTTGTATAAAATATGTCACCTTTAAATTCGGGTAAGTAAAAAGGATATTATGTAACCATAAAACAAAATTTGGGAGTTAATCAGAGTGCCCTGTACCCTCTCCTGTTCCTGTACCTCTTGTCTACAAGGTGTTGACTCAAAAGAAACATCACTATATTTTATTAAAAATTATGATATGGGATAAAATATTTCTAGAAAAAAAAATTTAAAACAATTTCTTACTCAAATAAATGTGTAGCCTTCAACTTTCTAAATTAATGTCTATTAATAATTATATTCACTAAACTGTAGAAAAAATAAATAAATAATTTGGATTTAAAATTTTAGCTGTTATTAATTTAGTTTATATTATTTCTCAAGGGGTTAGTGATTAGAGAAAAAAAACTTTTCTTTTGAAATTTCTAAGCTTATTGTTAAGCTCTGCTCACATACTTTGTATTCTGCTCTAGACAACTTTCTTTCAAATAACTTAATTGGACGTAGTCTCAGACTTTCTCATTGGTTGGCACGGTCACATGATTAAGGATATGGACTATACATATGCAGAACTTACTGACTATGTATACAAGGCTTGAGTCTACAAGACATTTACTCAGAATATACTACACAGTGCAATTAAATCAGGTTCAGAAACATTTGGGAGCTTCCAGAGGAAATTAATTATTTCACAAAATTAAACATCTATAGTAAAGTAACCCTGCAAAGAACTTACTTTTTACATAATGGGAAGCTGAAAAGATTAATTTGATCAGCAGGCTATACAAAGATAATATTTAACAAAACAACATGCTAAACACATTTATGAAAAGATACTCTCGTTTGCTATTCCTGCGTACATTTAATTTGAGAAATAGTCTCAAAATACTATTCTTGATGGAATGTAAAAGCTTTGAATGAATTAAATTAAATATTATAGCAAAATACTTTACATAACAATTTTATACCAAATAAAATAGCTAAGATAAAAACTTGTGTTTAAACATCAAGTTTTTCAGAAAATATTTTCTCTGCAAATACTGTATCTGTTTTTATATAAAAATTATAAAATTCAAACTATACAAAATAATGAAAATAGCTTTTATACAAAATATAAATGCAATCACTGCTCTCTAAAACTATCTTATTTAGGCAATCCCAGAATAGGTTTGCTAATGTTTTTAAAGTCATACAAATAAAAAAAGGAGCAGTATAATAAGTACTAGTGAAAAAATAAGATGTGATGGGTTAAGACATTCTCATTTCTTCTTGTCAAACAACTAGGCAAAGGGTATTCGAAATTTACATTGGATTTTAAAATGCCTTTCAAAACATTAAAATACCATATTTACTTTTATTATGTTTTGGTGAAGACATACATTTCTAATAAAAAAACACATAAATGCCAAAAACAACATGATAAAAAAAATTGTATTTCAAATAAATTTAAATGTCATTTTTCTTTATCTAGCACTGCTATTATTGCAATTTCCCAAATCTAATTCAAAACATCAGTATTGGATATATGAAATAAAATAATTAAAAAAACGTGAAAGATCTTAAAATAAATATTAGTCATGATGATTGTTTCATTAGAAAATTTATTCAAAATAAAATAATCCTATTATTTTTTTTGAAAATTTGCAAATTTTTATTGTTTAGAAAATATTTAAAGTTGATTAGAAAATTATAAATGAAAAATGGTGGACTAAGCATATAAAATAAAACATAATTATAACATTCAAATCTGAATTTAAATAGAAATAAAATAGATAGTTAAACTAAAGATAAAATACAAATTTTGATTAAGCTTACATTTTTTTTAATCAGCACCCTATATATATTTATATTTAAATATTTACTATAATTTCTATGTTTAAGTAAAATAACAAAACTATAGTGAACCTGTTTGGCTATTCCTTTTCTTAAAGTATGTTTTATAATAAATCTGTACCTTGAAAGTCTAATTTATAATAGTTAGTCCATCCACAAGTAAAAGTGCTTTGGAGACCACACAGATTTGGAAGAGTTGAAACAAAACAGCAATTTGTATCCAGGACTGGATTTCCCACTTGAGTGGCACATTTAAGCGAGTGGCATGGAATGAAGGCAATTTTTTTTTTTTCAATTATTGTGTTTCATATTTTAATAGGCCTGTGGATGGAAATTAATAATGAATTACTAGATTGTGTGGCAGTTCACAGCGTTGAACAATATTTGGATGCATACTTCAGTGCTTCAAAGCGAAAGTATCTTGATAAAGAAACGCATATTAAAAGGAATATATTTTTCTCAAAAACTTCATAATAGGGAGACACGAGTAAGACAGTGGTTGGTGTACTCGCCATCAAAGAGCTATGTTTTCTGTGTATCTCACCTGCTATTTGGCGAAGAAAAAGTATGTTTACTTCAGGGTTCAATGGCTGGAAAAATTCCTCTAAAAGAGAACAATATCACGAGAATATATAAATGTATTATTTAAAAATTCAATTTAAAACCAAAACTATGAAGAAAAACTTAAAATGATGCATAGAAGCTTATCACCTTCCTTTAGGAAAGGGGTAAGGGGGGGGGGGNGGGGGGGGGGGTGTTTAGTCGAGGGCCTACAGATGACAAGGTAGTAAATCTGGTCTTGTTGTATCCTTAGTACAAGAGTATGTGCACATTTTTACTTATTTTAATTTAAGAGTGTGTAGAAAAGTTTGGTGTTGTTCGTAAGTACTGTAACTAATAATTTATATTGTATATACACACATTATAACTGCTGTGTAATATTATTATGTGTGTGTTGAAATATTTTTTTATAAAAAAAGTTGTATATGAACCTGTCTGGAGTATTTACATAACTACACTCATGTGTTGGGGATGAACAAAGTAAAATTTAAAAGGAATGCACTCCTTTTGAGTGGAGGGTGAGAAACCAATTAGCAAAAACCCCCCCATTACATAAGGCAAGGATTCAAACCTCAACCTCCTTCTCCTAGACAGTCCATAATTATGATATAAATATTAATGTTATGTATTTAATGAATAATAAAGTAGATATATATTTTTGTGTATATTGGTGCCCAGTTTTCTTAAATGAAAAAGTGGCAGTGGTAATTATTATAAGGTTGGCATTACAGGCTTCATTAGGTAGTGTTAGACTTAAAAATATCCATCTTTTATAATAGATAAAAAGTAAATGTGACAACTCTAAATATGAGTTGCCTTCACTGCCAAAGTACTGAGTAATTCACCTGCATTCAAGTAGCTACATTTTTGTAATTTTCACCAAACATTTGACAAAATGGTTTTCTTGTAAAAAAAAGGTGTTTTTTTCACTAAAATAAGTTATAAACAGGTTTAATCTGATTTATTTTTACTTCGCTGTAAAGTTATTAGAGTGACCAACACATAGGCCTACTTCTGAAGTACAGATTTATATATTTTACATTAATTATAGTTAACAAAATGTGTAGAGCAATTACAATCATATCAAAAATTTGATCAAAAACTTTAATATTACACAAGTCTTTGACTAGAAACTAAATCACAAAAATAATATTTGATAACAAAACTAGGCTAAGAATTAGTCAAAAAAATAAATAAAAACAAATTACTTAGAAAAGTTAAAGTTTAAATGAGTTTAAAATAAACGTCTATAAAACTTTTAAGTACTGATATAAGATGAGTATTTAAGAAATGAGTATTTGCAATAGTTAAAAAAAAAGTTTATCAAAAACATAATCAAAGTGATATAAAATAAATATTTCACTTGCGCACACATTTGCCTTTCCTAAAAAAAGAGAGCTACTAAGAGGAGTATAATTTGGAGTAGGGATCTGTTGAGGAAGTGTAAAGTAGTGATGTACTATTACCGACATAAGCAGCGAAATGTAGGCAGGATGGAGGAGGCATGACTAAGGTGGTACAGTCATGTGAGGAGAACAGAGAAGAAGGCCAAGGAAGTGAAGAGGAGTGTGGAGGAAAGAGGAGGACTGGGTCATTGAGGAGGAGGAAGAGAAATGGTGGGAAGAAAGGAGATGTTGGAGAGAGGATGATGATGGTATCTGATTCTTTTATATATACTAAATTTAAATAGGAATAATATAGGTAGTTAAACTATATATATATATATATATATATATATAGAGAGAGAGAGAGAGAGAGAGAGTATGAGCAAAGTATCAATGGCTTAGAAGTAATGATGTAATTATCTTCGTTTCATTTTTTTGTGGAAACAAACTTAAGACATTAAATTTATTTGTGTGAGGAGCATCACTAAGTTGATGAGAGAGTAGAGGAATGACAGATGCTGGGTGACGAGACATCTGATGAAAACAGTTAGTGGTCCAGAGTTATAGAGGGCATCCCACAGCTACTATACAACCATCACTACAAGGTCTACTCAGGGACAGATTAAGATTTTGTAGGCACCCGGGCTACAGGTACCGTGAGGCCCCCAGTAATATTCTCAAAAAGAAAAAAATGGAGTTTAAGAGGACAATATATACTTGTATGTATACATCTTGTTTCTTTTTTAATAAGCTCAGTCAGTAGTGTGTGTGTTTCTATTGAGCTAAGCGTCCCGGGTTCAATTCTTGGCATGGTCAAAAAATGTACCATTGTTGAAATGTAGGTTTACCCTTTCCCAGTGATGAATCAATAACCAGAGGCTGGATGTTGTGTCTGTTCTATATATAAGTTAATTGATAAGTTATGTCCTGATATAATCAGTTGGTTCAGAAAGTGAATGTTAAATAACTTTCACGAATGAAATAATTTAATCTGTTGGGGCCCTCCAGATGGCGGAGGCCTCTGGACTGTAGCCCCTAAAGCCTGTCTCTGCTTTAATCTGGCCCTTTGTCTTCTGTGACTTACATTTAAAACACAAAGGCAAACACTGATATATTCATCATAATACTATCAAATAAAGAACAAAATGGCACCAAACTGCTATAGTTAATAAACAAAGAAAGGAGGAAAAGGGCAAGGCCTACACTCTCCCCAGAGAGATGTAGGACTTGAAGCTCACAATTAAAAACTGAACAAAACAGTTTACAATAATGTACTGTGCACATCAGACCACTTCTTCCAGAGAACAGAGTAGAAGACTGACAGGACATTATAGAGGTTGATAGGTGTTGTTTGGATCCTGCATTTGCCTGTCCTAACTTGTGTATGGATTATTGAATAATAATATTATACTTGTATATCAATATATTCAAGGGGGCATGTAAGATGTTACGGAATGTGAAACCGTGCTAAGTGAGACTCCTATAAAAAAGAGGGGCCCTTTTGATTTATTTTTATTAGCTCTCAAAGCTTCATTTAAATTAAATAAAATCAGTTATTAAATTTGATTTGAACAAAATACCATCCAAAAGCAAGATTCAATTTAGTCACACAAATATATATATATAACAGTAATAATTCTTCACCTCAGTTTTAGGTCATTAAGTTAATTAGTCAAAACATCCAAATAGTGAATGAAACAGTAAGGGAATAAATCTATACTGCCACCTATGAATGACCGAAATGTTGATTTTAGACCACACTTTCCCTGCATAAAAATCAAACACTAAGCACTAAGCTGCTAGTGTTGCACAGCAAAATAAGATGGAAGTTCCCCTATTCTTTACTTCAACCATGCTATCCAAGTACAGTGTTGAACTAGTTGTGTGACCATCTTGTAGTGAAAATGTGTTATAGAAGTATCAAGTTATACAAGTGCTACCTGCGGTAATTACTAAAAATGTTTGTTACACTTCCATTAGCTATGTAATTTCCTAGTCATTGTCACAGTTCTCTCTTAAACATTTGTATCCATAGGTGACATTGTGTTTACATTGACACTAGAGATCCTTAACAATACTGTGTTTTTAATGAAATATTATTAGCATTGTTTTGAGATTTCAACCTTAAAAGGAAACATTCTTTTTACAACCTTTATTTTAATACCAAACTGAGTTGTCACATCAAACATAGTTTTCTCAATAACATGCTAAATTTAAACAGTCTATTACATTCATAGAATAAATCCATGTGGTACTTAACGATTAATAAATATAAATCACCGAAATAAAAATTGTTCTTATGGGTCGAGTCTTAAAATTACTTCAGTGAGCTTTACACACATCATCATTTTGAAATGATATCTATGTAAAGTAAAATATAATAAATTAATAATATTCATTGGTAGTAATAAAAATAAGTTTGATCACCATTGTGGTTTAGTGATCAGAAAGCCTGGCTACAGATCCAGAGGACCTGGGTTCCATCCCAGGAGCTTCTAAAATTTATCTTTGAAGCAGTAGGTTTGGAACGAGGTCAAACTCGGCCTCATGAGGACAAATGAGGAGCCACTTGAATAAAAAAGTAGCAGCTCTGGTTTAGAAAACTGAGGTCAACAGCCAGTGCTGACAACATGACACCTTCTGTCCATAAATGTTGGAATTATCATCGCTAAACGTGGTGGCTGGTCAGTCGGTATATCTCGCTTACAGGCTCACACCATGGAGTTGATCACATTTGACAATATTTAATGATTCTGGCATGCCAGACCACGACTTGTATATCAGGCCTGTTGACCATCAAAATGATAGAAAAATAAAATTCAACAAATATTTGAACTAGCCTACAATGTGTTGTTTAAAAAGACATACATCTTCATTAAATAAACAGAACCTTTTTCTTTCGATATAAGTATCACTCTTGTGATTTACCTTTGTGTGTTAACAATCTTTCACTCTCACTAATACTTATTGACAACAGACTTTTGTCTTAATGCCACAATGTACATCACTTGCTCAGTTTGAAACTTAGGTTGTTTAGGTTGGAACTATGAGAACTATAGCAGGATAGCCAACTTCCTGTCAGTAAATATATAACAATATCTGGTTTAATTAAATTCTTTTTAAACTCTATGTACAACAGCATTCTTAGTTCCTACTCACTAGTCAACAAATCTTGCAATCACATGGCCACAAGTCAAAATATTAAAAATATTATGTGAGACGAAAAAAAAAATTCCCACATTTGCACTTCATTGATTCATTAAGAGTTTAGATTATTTAACTCTTGAAAAACTTAAACATCCATATACAATTATAATACAAAAACTGGAATAATCTATGTCAGGTTCACATTAAACATTTATACACAAAAAACAACATGAGAAAACTTGAAGTTATCTTGGATTATGAAGCAAATTGACCAAGAACAAAATGTTTGAAATACATAACTCTGAATAAATTAATGTGTTTATTCTGTGATTAAACTTAATAAAAAGTAATTTAATCCGTTAAAGTAAAATATTTAGTCTCAAATGCACCATTTTATGTAGTTTTCACAATAAATGCACATCTATTGAATACAATATAGTATTATGATTAGTATGACAACCTTTTCTATGGCAATATATGATTTAAAAAAATATTTTCCTTAGCATAGGACTTTCACGATTTACTGATTGGCCTAAAACAAGACCTTGTCACAATTCTGATAGCATTATAGAAAAACTTGTAAGGCTTGTTTCAAGCTAATCAGCTAAAAGGAAGCAGCAGTAAATATTTTAATTTAACTTGTGCTTACTAAGCTGGTTATTAATTACCTGTTAAATTATTTACAACTTTCAGGTCATATGGTCATGTGAGAAACTGCTCCCAAGTAGGACTAGTAACATGATCGATCATCCTCATCATCATCATCATCATGTTTTAAATTATGACTAGTTACTTAATCCAAAAGAGCTTTTTAAGTATCGGTATGGTCTTGGAATAATTGAAATGTGTCTGAAAATTATTACTACCTAAAGTATTTTACTGGGAAGGTTATTATATTATGCGTTTCCAGTTTGAAATATTAATAAAATACTGTATACAATAAGATATAAAGTAATTTAAAATAAATTATACTTGAACTTTTTCAGGTGTTTGTTGAGTTGAGGCATTTGAACGAACATAAGCATTTTTATAAAAAAAATTTATTATTATTCCGAGGACCTATGCAATGACAAACAAAACGTTACCAAACATATCTGACACAAGGCATCTTGAGGTTTTCCTAGTAATATTTAGCAACAATTTAATTTAATGACCATTCCCAGTGTTTATCCTTTTACATGTTCCTATCTAAGTGTCCTATCATTCTTTACCATTTTCTCTTTTGTGTTTTTGGTTTCCTTCTTTAGGAAGTTGCATTGCACGTTTTACACTCCCTTCTGATTGATAAATTCTGATAGAATGAAACCTAGGTCAGGGGATTGGGCGTTAACAATCAATTTTTCTCCGGATTGCTATGAAATTCTCTCTGAAATGTTCTGACATTAACTCTGGAATACTATGAAATGTTCTGACATTAACTCTGAAATGTTCTGGCATTAACTCTGAATTACTATGGAATTATCTCTGAAATGTTCTGACACTACCTCTGGATTGCTATGGAATTACATCTGAAATGTTATGACACTCACTACCTATGGATTGTTATGGAATTATCTCTGAAATGTTCTGATATTAACTCTGAATTACTATGGAGTTATCTCTGAAATGTTCTGACACTACCACTGGATTGATATGGAATTATCTCTGAAATGTTCTAACATTACCTCTGGATTGCTATGAAATTATCTCCAAAATGCTTTGACATTAACTCTGGAATACTATGGAATTATATCTGAAATGTTCTGGCATTAACTCTGGAATACTATGGAATTATCTCTGTAATGTTCTGACATTAACTCTGGAATGGTTGATGAGACTTGGTTCTCTTATGTAAACGTAGAGATAAAAAATCAATCAATGGAATGAGGCCAGATTCAATCATCAAGAAAACCAAATAAAGTGCCAGCAAACTCCTGTGCCGGGAAACTCATGGCAACTGTGATTTGGGATAGAAGAGGAGTATTTTTGGTGGATTTTATGGAACATACAATCAATATATAGGTTTATCATCAAACATAAAACAAGATAAGGACGGCCATTCAGAACAAACATCCGGCATGTTGAGCTTTGAGATGGTTCGCTCTCACGATAACACTCACCCAAATTGTGCCATGCGTACTCGAACCCTGTTCCGAACATTCGATTGGACATTGTTCAATCATCCTCCATACAGCCCAGATTTGGCCCCTAGTGATACTATCTTTACATTCATATGAATAAATGGCTTGCATCACAGCGCTTTGACGAAAATCCATGTCAATGTTTTGTGTTTTGTTCAAATTTCTATGGTACAGTATGTAAATTCTGATGACATACTATGTTTCTTTGTTTTGCATGAACAAAGTTAACATTAATTTGATTGTGGTCCCTGCATGAGTTATAAACATTACGTTACAGTAATGAGCCAGTATAGTAGTTTACTTACGTGACCTTAGGGACCTGATAGTTGCAACTTATAAACATAGAGCTGCCAGTGGAAATTATCAGTTTAATGTGAACGTTTCTTAAATAAAGCCCTGGTCTATTGAAACTCATCGTCTGAGCTGAGCAGCATTGTCTTTTCATTGTAGTTCTGACTGATGGTGGACACCCTCTGGTTCGGGAGTGAGCCATGTTTTCGGGTGTGGCCTGACCCAGGGCCCCCTCCACCTTGATTGGGGTCGTCAGGGTCGTAGCTGCCTACACGCATTCCACGATGTGAGTGTGAGCCTGCATCACCCACAGACAAGAGCGGAGCAACTGGTTGGTACATTTCTTAACAAGTATACTACAGTCAACCTGAACACGGGGATTGAAACCAAACCAGTTTCGGTGGCCGCATGGTCTAGGGGGTCACTTTCATGTTGGACTAGACTGCCAATGACAAGGATATTGGGGTTTGAATCCTGGTCGAGTGGTAATGAGGGTGGGTTTTTTTTCAAAATGGTTTTCCACTTTCCCTCCATTCAAATACATACACACTTCCTATAACCTGAACAGGTAGTACTAACAAAATATTGAAATGAAGAACTTTGTCTTAGTACAATCTATGATTAGGGCATTTTTTTATATCTATACTCAAATTGGGACTCGAACCCCGATCTCCCTCATTGGCGGTCCAGTCTCTAGCAGGAATTGTGCCGCAGACCAAATGACCACGAAATAACATATCAGGGTCATTCTCCACTAACTATTTAAGGAATGAATCTACATGAGCTTGTGAAGCAGTCGACCACTTGAAGATGTTTCCGAACCCAGCCCCCCGTGAGTGGCCTTATTGCCGCCACTGTACGCTCGCTTTAACGAGGAACAAATTATGTCAAGTACGGAACAACTCTGGGTATCTAGCAATAACGTGTTTTCACTTTTCAAATTAAGAAAAAAGGACTAAACTTCAATTCTCAAGCTTGGGCGTTAGTTTTAAACTTTACTAAAAATACAAATGTGTGTGGACCGAGAAGTGAATGTGATAACCATTTGTTTAAAGCGTTTGATTATGATGTTATACCCCAAAACAAACCTTTTACTTGATCCATGAGGACTATGTCTAAACTGGTGGAACAAAACGAACTGTAGTGGCATCATGCTTTGAGAATGTAGTGCCATAGTACTTGTATACTTGTGCCACTGGTGGAACAAAACGAACTGTCGTGGCATCATGCTTTGAGAATGTAGTGCCACAATAATTATATACTTGTACCACTGGTGGAACAAAACAAACTGTCGTGGCATCATGCTTTGAGAATGTAGTGCCACAGTGCTTATATATGTGTGCCGAGCATGCACATGTACATACAATTATTATTTTAGCACTACGCCTTACTACTTGTTCGGGTTATATGCTTATACACTAATTATACTGATAGTTTTAGATATGAGGAATGTTATATATATATATATATATAAGTATTGTACCCAAATTTGCATGGAGGGAGAGTGGAAAACCATTTGAATAAACTCACCCTCAGTACACCCAATCAAGATTCTAACCTTGATCACCCTGTTATCGAGTCTCTAGTCTACTGTGAGAGTGACGCCTTAGACCATGCAGCCACCGAAGCGGGTCACATACAAACTATTCGTATTATGTTGTTCTTCTCCCTTAAGAGTATATAACACCAACATTCAGAAGATATAGCTCACACAGTCGTTGCATTGTGTCGCAGGTATCTGTATTCTACTTTAGAAAACAGTGGAAATTAGACAAGTAAAACCATATGATTATGTTTTAAAAATACAACTAAATTAAAACATAATTATTTTATATATATATTAAAAACGTCTTTATTTTGTATTGTCAATTATTATCTTTTCAGTATATCTACATTTAACTATGCTAATGGATTCTCAAAGTTGCTAATCAAACTCTAGAGTGAAATTCCAGTAGATTTTCCTGTTTTACTGGAAAATGTTTATGCAGACTAATGGAGTTGTAAAAGATGCATACCCTCCTCTACAACCACAAGTGATTCTTAAAAAAAAAACGCTTTAAATTACTTCATGATGGCTCTTTGTTAAAAAAAACACCCTACAATCACCTGTTGGGAGCTTTAACAGGAACCACTATAGATTGGATCCTCACTTCCCCCCCTACAAAAAAAAAAATTCAGGGTACAAACTTGGAATTACTTTACATCCTCATCACATCTATGTTTTAAGGTCTGGATCAAAAAGTCATTATTCCACTTGTGATATGGACTCAGCCGTAGTAATATGTATACAAGTGTACTATTTCCACCTTTGGCGGAACATTATTTGTGCAGAGGGAAGATTAGAAAGGGTGTTTTTTTAACGGCCCTCAAGTCAAAGGAAGGTCCGGGGACTCGACCACAGAAAACGTTAAGAATTTTCATGACCCTAAAAGCTATTTATAATGGGCCTCTCCAAGTTTCTGGCAGACACCAACACCCAATAACTTTTACCAGGTTATGTTGACCGATGTACAAAATTCATGTGTAATTCCCGGTTTTTATCATCATTGGCCACCCTAATTATGGACGAGGGAGATAGATTATTATTATTATTAGCACCGCGTCTTACTACCCGTTCGGGTTATATGCACTTACGCTAATGTGTAATGGTAGGGTGATTGTTAGATGAA
>CABFVX010003321.1:0-13544 GCA_902151425.1 Timema shepardi
TGAAATATAATTTATTTCAATACAAAACAAAAACAAGGTTGATACATATTTGAAAAACAGCGATTTGCAAAATATTTTTAAAAATATAACATAATGTAAACTATTAGTTTTTGTTTAATTCAGTATATTTTGTGAAAAGCAATGACATATTTTTATTTAGTGGTTCAAATCCTGTCATTCATAGATAGTGATTATTTTCCCTCTAAAGATGTAAATGCTCATGTGTGTTCAGGGGCGGCTGCACAGGGCACCAGCTAGAGCCAAACAGAGCACCAACCTAACCTAATGTAACCTGGGCATTATAGTAGAGTTACTAAGCATAACAATGCTCACTTTTTGATACTAATGTGAAATTTTACATATTAGTATAGTTATTTATGGTGAGTTCCAAAATAGTTATTTTACGTTTGCCATCTTGAAAAAACGTTTATTTGCAATTATAATGTAAACCATTAATTTTGGCAAAGTGTTAGTTAGAATTTTAAAAAAGGAGAGGAGAATATTGTCTACAAAACTTGTTCTGATCGTTTTCTTTTTAATTGAAACAATTTTCGCACACTCTCGCAGAGAAAAGTTTGGAATATGATTACCATTTGTTCAGTTTCCCTTCAGGTTATTTTCCTATCACCCCCGGATTACTTTAGGTTTGGAGTTGTTAGGTTTGGGGATTATCTTCATATTTTCTTTGAGTCCATTTGCTGTGGGAAACCTGTTAGGTGACAGCTAGCGGAAGATGTAAAAACTTTTAAAAGAAAAAAGAAAAAATTATTTTCTTTATTTGCGAAATTGTTGACTGCTGAACGAGACAGCAACTCTACACATGGTCTTGTAGACCATATGGTTTGGAAAATGGATACATGAGAGTAGATATGTTAACTTTTACTAGCTGTCAGTTACCATCACTCCTACAGCGAATGGACTATATTATGACCCAGTTATATAGCGGAGCAACAAAAAGCAATCCCACCCAGGTGCAAAATTTATCTCAGGACACTCCTGTGTGTTCGTCACAAAATCAACAAAATTTGACAAGTCTTACTCAGAACCAACTGATAGGCCAATTCAATTTGATATTTACTTTGTATGGTTATACTAATGGTCTTAATTTATAGAATATGTTGCATCAAGTTATAGATTAACTCAAAAGTTGTATTCTCAGTTATTCAACCATAATTGCAAGACTCGACATTAATTTTTTTTTTAAATCTGCTTTGATATCTTAAATAGACTGAAACTCAAGTATGACTTGACTAGAAATTTTTTGATTACTCCATGTGATGAGGATATCACAAACCATAACCTTCTCACATACCTGCAATTTGTTTCATAAGAACACACCTAAACTTTAAACTTACAATGGCGATAGGTCCCTTCCTACAGAGGTAGATAATACATTACTAATAAATAGTGCACACCATTTCAGTCAGGCAAATTTCATAAATTTTTCCCTTTAATCAAATTATTTATAATACAATCATAGCTCAGCTAAAACACTTCTTCCTCCAGTTAAATTGAAAGTGAACTTGACTCATTATTTTCCACGCGTATTATGTATATTTACACATGTTGAAAAATATTTGTTTCAAGCAGATGTAAAAATAAGTACACTGCCATTCTCACGACTAGGTTGAACTCTTTTGTAAAAGAGTGGGATACAATATTGATGATTATTTTCCTATAATTTCTGATCACACTTCACAAAATTAACAAGTCAGTTGACTAAACGTTAAGAGAATTTATATACATTTAAATGCTGTGTGTGTGACATCACTGAACAATCAATGAGATTAAATACAGACATTATGTAACATTGTTTAACTAAAAAAGAGCATTACTTTCCAAAGAGCACTAAGTTTCACATCAGATCTTCAGGTATAGCTACTGTATGATATAAACAAACACTTCAAAATTATGTTGACTAAATACTGTAAAAACTTCTTTAAGATGATAACAATACTAGCCTACCGTTGATTGGCCAAGTTTTTACGATTTAACCATACCATTGTCATAATAATCTGAAGCTTGTCCCAGCTCTTGATACAATTCAAAGGCCTACATCATACAAGTACAGGGGTTTCCTGGTAATGATGATAATGATGATGGACATGTTCGTGAACATGATGATGTTCGTGTCTCTCTGCTGACGACAATGTCGGACTAGTAGGAGTTTCTTCACTCTTTGGAGCACCCGGACTTTGAGGTTGACTGGGAGCTTTAGTCGGCGATGTGGGGGGAGACTTGGCACTTCCGCTGATGTTCTTGGCATTGAGCTTCGCAGTGGTGTTAAGTGTGGAGGAAAATTCCTGCTCTAACCAGCGTACCACTTGAGCCATAGCTCGCGCTTGATCCTGTTCGCGATTGCGGTGCTTAAGGTGGTGTGGAGACGAAGAATGTCCAACAACTATTGAGGGAAATTTGCGGTCATGCCGATGTTCATAACCAAATTCAGCTTCGTGGGACTTTGAGCGTGCATGGTGAACATACAGTCTTGTTGGTTGGTGTGCTAACGGATCAACGTAGGAATGATGATGGTTGGAGTCTAGGAGATGATACCGGAATGCCCCTGAAAGATCATGAGAGCGTGATCGATGGTGGCCTCTACTTCGACAGGGTTGGTGATGGTAGCCAATGGAGGCGTGCTTGTTGGATGTACAGACCACAGCACCTAGGAACTTGTCATAACGACAGTCAGGACTGTGGGTGTCTACTCCGGCCAGATCCAAGTACCTAGAGTCAGGACAGTCGCCGGTGCTAAGGTAATGCAGCTTGTGTCGAGATCTAGTTTGACGAGGCTCAACTCTATCGACGCAGGGTTTTCTGTGACAAAATAACACAAATTATGGTTCTAATACATTATTTTAGACAACTACATAGTATTATTACAAAAGTCACGTTTTAAATGGTTTTAGTAACCATCATTAAAGGTTAAAGAAACTGAACATTTGTATTCTAATGTTAGTTGTAAGAGTTTGTAACACAAATATTTTAGTGAAAATGTGTAACGGCTCTATTTTATTGTAATATTACATAGTTTTAGAATGCCATACAAGCATTGGATGATAAACTTTTCTTTGAACCAACTAGTTAGGTTTAATTGATATATTTACCTTTTTATTTCAAATAAGAGATTTCAAAACTTTGTGAAATATTTTAAAACTTGTGATTACTTTTCAAGGTATTTGTCTACTTTTTATTAATAATTACATAATTTGTTTTTATGGTTTCTCACTCCTTAAGGCATGATAACATCAATCTGTATAATATAAAACATAAAGAAAGAGAGAGAGAGAGAGAGAGAGAGAGTGTGTGTGTGTTTGTCCAGAAAAAGAAATGCCACATCTACCCGGAAAGCTGAAATTTGGCAGGAAGATAGAGAGATATCCCCAAACAACCAGAAAAATCTGAAATGGGAAATTTAAAAATGGAGCTATGAAAAATGGGAGGTTATTATTAAAAAAAACAGTTTAGATGAGGTTTAGAAAACAATTAGGAAGGCCGAGAAAAAGACAACTGTGGCTAGATAGAAAAATCTTAAAATTTGAAATTTCTTAGAGTGTGTTGGCAAAAGCAGGGGAGGACGAGATAGAAAATTTAAATTTACCAGTAATGTAGAGGGAACACTCATATTAACCATAAAATCTTACTCCAATTTTTGTTTTAAGGGGAGGTGCGGGGTGTTGTGAGGGGGTGGCAATAGACATAAAATATAGCTTTTAGATGTGGTAAGAAATTGAAATTTGCCAGGCAGGTAGAAGGACCACTCCAGAGAATTAATTTAGTCTTAAAATTGGAAATTTAAGAGTGGAAGTTGGTGAAAGTGGTAGAAAATTTAAGCAGGCAGTTATAAGGAGCACTCCAAATAACCAGTTTATTATGAGCTTAGAGTACAAAAACATTGTCTGCCTGTTTTAAGTAAACATAATGAAACATGCTAAACAGAAGAGGCAAACAAATCATGTTAGATTTCATGAAGAAAAATAATATCTATGGTGGAGAAGAAAACCTCATACATGATGTAATCAAGTCAGTGACCACAGTCAATCAAACAGAAGACACAGTTGCAAATGTTTCTACTGAGCCAAAGACACCCTCCATTATTGGAAAGCAGGTTGCTAAAATCTCGCGAGGGGTAGTCTGCCTTACTTGATTGTCAAGAAAAGTGTGAAGTCAAAACAAACTCAGATAACAAGTTATTAGACATTGGAAATTTTGTATGTGCTATAATTGACAATATGACGAAAGAAAAATTGTTGAAGACACCTTCCCCTAGCTACAATTTTTTTTAATTGAACCATAAAGGCGTTCAAAATTTAAAATCGAATAGCTAAAATCAATTCCTTGGCTTTCCTTCTCTGCAAAGGCAAAGGTTGCATTTTGTCAAAGATACATAATTTTTGCCCCAGAATTTGCTGGAAAAGGTGGCAACCAGAAGTTGCATGCTCTTGTAGAAAAGCCTTTTATTATGTGGAAAGAAGTATTGGAAGTTTTCCGACCTGACGAAAATGTGAAGTATCATAAGAAAAACTATCAATTTGTGTGTGTATGTTATGTGTAAGATGTAATCCGGGAATACTTTATAAATTTTAAAGCGGTTTTTGATGTTACAGGCCAAAGTTTGGCAGACATGATCCTAAATAGAATTTATATTTTGAGCTTAGATCCCAATGGACTAATTGGCCAGGGATATGATGGAGCCGTCGCAATGAGTGGGCATTTGAATGCATAAATGCAAAATATCTAAAAGCCGTATGTGTAAACTAGCACACTCCTTCAACTTAGGGAAAGACAAGTCCTGGAGTGTGCCTTCAGCTCAAAATTGCTTAGGAACTGTTCCTAATAGGTACATTTTTAAAGTCCTCGCCACAAAGGATTTAAGTGCATAAGAGAATATTGGCACAAGATATTCCATCAACAAGCCACAAAGGACTGCTTCCACTTTGTGACACACGTTGGATGCAAAACATGATTCACTTTTTTGATTTCAATATACGTTCCAGTTGTGCATGCCCTTAAAGAAATTGTGACATCATTTACCCCAAAAAGTGCTCAAAAAGCTCATTAACTTGTGAGTTGTATCAAGAGGACAATTTTTTCTGGATTTGAAGTTGACAATACAAACTTTCCCGTACACAGGTTTCTTTGTAAGACCCTTCAGAAGGTCAATATTGATCTAGGTGAATGTTCCTCAAATAGTGAACACTTACTAGCCCAGTTAGAAACACTTTGTGAGAATGCTCTAAGTGAAATTGATTCTCTATTTGATGATGCTGAGACAATGCTTCAGGTCATACTGTAGATGGAGAAATTATTTCAATTCCAAAACACACTGGAAGATAGATGGGAACGGAGAACATGCCAGCAACAACATCAAGAAAGCATTTCAGATGCCCAATTTAAATCCCTTTTATAGATTACATGATTTCCAAGCTGAGGACTCATTTTCCAAAATACAAAAGCCTGTTTTTGGCCTTCCATGAAATTAATCCCAAGCCTTTCATATATGTTGATTTAATTTATAATGATATTCTGGGTTGCGTTGTTCTTTATAAAGACATTCATCCTGAAGCATTGACTTTTCCAGCAGAATTCTCAATCTGGAAGAAAAAATGGAGAAAATCTTAACCAGCTTAAGGCCTACAACTGCCATAGGAACCTTTTTTTTTAGTACGACGAGGATTTATTCCCTAATTTAAAAATCCTTAGCAACACTTCCGATTTCAACGACATGACCGAAACACTTTTATTTTTTAACTGTAAGGAGGCTAAAGACGTACCTTCGGAGTTCAACAGGGGAAGCCCGATTGACAGGCCTAGCGCTCATGTCTGTTCACCATGAGATAATTATTGATCTACATGACACGATTATATGTTTCATGAAACAAGGGCCTCGCCAAGATAACTTTGTTTTGCAATATTTTTTTATCTGATAAAATATTCATTCTTTCATTATAATATATACTGTTATTTTATTATTTGATTCCCCCCTCCAATCAAACATTAACATAAATCCTAGACACGTGCCTGCAAGTATGTATCTTGTGTATAATTGAGTATTTGAGAGTGGGTCTAACCTGGAGGTTTGAAAACTCAGGTTGTTCTTCTCCATGTTGGCCTGTATGATCTGCAACAATTCTTCCCTCTGCAAGGAACTAGATTGTGGTTTCTTGTTCCGGTGGCGTAGTAGCACTGGCTGTGATGGTGCCTGACTCTCCCCCCCAGTGCAATGAGGATGCCTGTGGCCCGCTGAGCTATGCTGCTGGTACCCTCTTGGGTGTCTACCACTACTGCTGCAAAAACACAAGCATTGTGACAGCCTCGCATTACTAAGGGATTTATATGTCATTTACCTAAACAAGTACTTCATTTTATGTTATGTTCAGGCTGGAAAATATTTTATTTGCTTCCTAGGCACATCAGTGAATGGGGAGGAGGTATGAAAGCGAGGCACTAGCATCTCCCCTTCCAAGACCACAAATAGTGATAATAAAAGCTCAAAACGTGTTAAAAATGACATTAGCAAACTACTAGTGAGGTATTAGTTAGTATTCAATGTAGAAATGGGCACTTAGAATCCTCAAATACAGCAATTTGAGATTTGAAATAATTTTAGATCTGAGATTAAATATAAAAAAATATACAAATTGGATTTTTTAGAGCTATTATGATGCTTGCTAGTGACTTATCCACTTTTTATTCTAGGAAAAACCTAACAACTAGAGCCTAGACTATTAACTTACCATTAATGTGAACGAAATTGAGATGGTTTCCCCATGCTCATCAGATTTTCTATGATTCTGATTTGGGGTTCATAATGTAAAATTAAGATTAGGATTATTAAAAAAAAGTAGACCCATGCCATCACTAAATGAATGAGCGATAAAGGTGTAGCTTGCTCTAAGGTGCTTCACTAATACTAAATTATATTCATGTTTACTATTTTTTCTTAATTCCTTTGGATTTAAGATAACAATACAGTAGGCTACTATAGATTTTTTAAATTTAGTTTTTTAATTTTGAAATAATTGTTTAGAGTTAGCAGGACTACACAATAAATGACGGTGGGAATACGAGTTTAGGCCTTTATATGTGTTGGCAAGTGAAAAATAGGCTATGATTCGCTTCACGGCAGTGGTCTGGAAACCTAACCTATCATATTAGCAAGGTATGCCTTTAGAATAAATCATTTTAAGTTCAGGCTTATGACTTGTCACTCAAAATGTACCTATAATGTGAAATTTCCCTCAGCAAACCCCTCTGAATGGCTGCTTCTTCGTTATAGTGGATAGTTTAAATTTCCTTGGCAAAATTACATGGGCTGTTACTGTGAAACAAATTCCTAATAGCGGACTTTCTCAATAACGGACATGAACACTACTAAAAACACATATTCTGAAGAATTCAAGGCTTTAAATTATAATCGGTGTAGTAGTCCTGGATAAACAAGGCACCAGGTTAGAATGTGAAAAATAGTAGACCAAAGCAGTGAATTTATTATTGTTATTATTATTATTATTATTATTATTATTATTAATGTTATTATTTTTAAAACTATTATCAATATTTTTCTTATTATTTTTAAAACTATTTTTTTTAACTGTTTTAATTTCTTTTACTTAATTTGTTTTTTTATTAAAATGACACCTCTATGACACCCCTTTACTAGAATGTGGAATGTCCTAATCCGCCTCCCCCTTTGCTTTGCCCACTCTGTGCCAATACATGCAAAACAAATTAGATATATTTTTACATATTCTACAATAAGTTCATGCTATTGAGGACACATTAAAAAGATTTTTTTCATTGTTTGTGATATTTAATATTTAATTTCAATCAAATATAGAAAAACATTTTTCATTTCTTTATTTATTGTAGTTCTTATGTAAATTATGAGTGTAGAAAGTTAATTTAAACTTGTGGCCTTGTCACCTATTAGTAATAATTTCCTCTCTTCATTTACTACTATGGGGTATTCTATTTAGTCAAACATTCATTTAAATTAGGCCCACCGGCACCCAAGTACAAGAAAGTAGTGTAGATTTTAGAGTATGTGGAGAAAATGTTTGTTAAGACTATGGTAGATGATGGTTAACCATTCTAAAATAACTACAATATTGCATGTACTCTAAGATACCCTGAATGTGTGACTGCTCTAACAGGCCTTGTGTATATTATGCATCACAAGGTCTTATCACATCCAGGTTTGGTACCAAATCTTTGTTTCAAAACTATGTTTATAAACATTTTAAAGAAAGAAGCTAAGAAAATACCAGGGCGCCACCTTCGACCACCCAGGTTTGACTGCAGCACTGATTATAATTCTGTCTTAAATGCCCTAGAAGAGATTGTAAAAAGCTAGTCACAAGATGGAGAAACTAAAACTACTGCACATTCTTTAATGAAAAGAAATATGTATAACTAGAGATTGCTTTGAAATGTTTAATATGTAATAGAATTTTAGGATGGCTTGGAAATATAAGTGTAAAAGTAAAATATTCAGAAATAAATCTTGGCCAGTCCGTCATTACATTCATACACACTTGATTTGATAAATTATTCACAGTTCATTGTTTTGAATCAGAGTTACCATGGCATTTAAAAGTTCAAAGAAAATTTATTGATGAATTGAAAATGATAATCAAGAGATATTCTCTAATGGAAGAAATGGAAGAGAAAAGTCCAAAATTGAAACCTATTTTGTAATCTTGTAAAACTTAATGCAAAGCTTGAAGGAAGAATTCACTTACACTTAAGTTTGCAACAAATTAAAATTTTTAACAAAAAAAACAAGTAACTAAGAAATAAATAGATAACAGTAAATAGAAAAGAATGTAATGAATAAATTCATCAAAACATATGTTAATGAAACTGAACCAATGCTGGCAGATGAATGGCTGTGCAACCTAGAGCTGTAGATGGAAGTTTGGTAATTTTGATTTTGTAGAACTTTTGATAAAATTGTAAATATACTGTGATTTGGAAACATAATTTATTTGTATTAATTTTACTATGCTGTTATTGTTGTTTTCTGTTTGATTACTAAAATAATTTATGAGTGCGCACACATTTTTAATATTGTTGGCCCTTTCTTTTTGCATTTAAAAAAAGGTATGTGGCCTTTCATTTTGCAAGTGGCCTGCAACACTGCTTCAACTAATGTAATATCTTTTATTTTGTATAATAGTGAAGGATATTCTTGTTTTAATACTAAAATATCTATTTTTTGAGTTTGTTTGTGTTAACTAGAAGAATAGCCTTTATTTAAGTTGCACATCAAAAATATTAATTTGTGACTATTTTGACTCCAACTAGAGCTTCAAAATAAAATTATTTAATTATTAACAATATACGACAAATATTTAATTTTATACTTTTTTATTATTTAGGATCAATATTTGTGATTCGGATTGACAAATTTATTTACTTATACATTCAGAGTGTCAAAGAAGCTTCTCATGAAGTATCCTATTTTGGAGCATTTTACTGGAGTAAATTTGTTACTACTTACTAAATAATATAGATAGCCATTTCTGTAGGAGTAGGAGTCAGAAAGCAGAAAAAGAGATGAGTCGGTGTCAAAGGCTTAGTCTACAAACTCCACAGCCCTGTTTACAACTCTACTCACCTCTCCTTATTGGTCTTTGGTGTAGAATGATGAGATCCTAGCTCCCTCACTCCTTCCTCCACAAGTGCTTCATCGGCGTCATCTTCCGAGACATCCGCTGTGCCATCCTCGTTGTTCTCACTGCCCCAGCTGCTGCTATAGCTGTTGTTTTCAGCAGGCAGACCTACACCACATCGTCTCCTACGGTGAGGCGGTCTACGGGGGCTGCGAGACTCTCGTATCGTTACGTTCAAGTCTCTCTTGAACTTCACCTTGTGGGTCGGTGGTGCCGGCTGGGAAAGGTTTCCCTTGTCACCGCCATTGTTTTGAGGCGCTGTTTCTATTGGAGTGTCCTCGCCCTGATCCTTCTTGCGTGGATCTGGGGACACTGTCAGCTTTACCTTGATGGTCTTGCTGCCATAGTGTGGGACCTTGATAGACGAACCTACTGTCTCGTAGATCGTTGTTACTAGGCCGGCAATATCCTGGGAACATAGAAACATGGTCAAATCATCATCTAGCTGGAGATATCCTGGGAACATAGAAACATGGCAAAGTCATCATCTAGCTGGAGATATCCTGGAAATATAGAAACATGGTCAAGTCATCATCTAGCCGGCAATATCCTGGAAACATAGAAACGTGGTCAACTCATCATCTAGCTGGAGATAACTTGAAAACAGAAACGTGGTCACGTCATCATCTAGCTGGAGATATCCTGAGAACATAGAAACGTGGTCCCGTCATCATCTAGCTAGATATATTCTGGGAACATAGAAACGTGGTCACGTCATCATCTAGCTGGCAATATCCTGGGAACATAGAAACGTGGTCACGTCATCATCTAGTTGGAAATATTCTGGAAATATAGAAACGTGCTCAAGTCATCATTTAGGGACCGATATCCTAGAACCATAGAAACACGGTCATGCCATCATTTAGGTCATGATATCTTAGGAACATAGAAACGCGGTCTTGACATCATTTAGGTCACGATATCTTAGAAACATGGTTATGTAATCATAATGCAACATTGTCATCATCCAACACCAAACCAAACTTAAATTTAAAACCTTGAAATTCGGTTGTGGCTTTAAATCGTTACATAACGCACAAGGTAAAAGACAAGGAAGGGGAAAATGAGCTCCTACAAATATATCCTTCTTATGACTTGTGCTTTGTCTCTTGAGTGGGTAAAAGGGGCGGGTAAAGATAAAAGCACAGAAGAGCCAGAAAAAAACAAATGGTTCTTTGACTTTCAACAAGAATGAAATTTGCTCCAAGGTACAGGAGATCTTAGATTTTTTTTTTTCTTCTTTTCACAAAAGATGTCATCTCATATTCTCTTCGCTAGGCTTGGTTGACGCGAAGGAGTAAAGAGATTAGTAAATATGAGAGAGAAGAATTAAAAAAAAGAAGCCTTTGACATAAATGAAAACTACTTTCTTTCTAGTCGTCTTCCTTTTTGTGTCATTGAAGAATGCACCGGAATATGAACGTTTGGACCTGTGACTTACACAACACAAAGTCTAATTGGAAATGGGTCGTGGATTTTATTAGAAAACATCTTCATTTACTTGAAGATGCCAGCAGCAAATACAAATACAAGAGTTTTCATTAAAAACGCTTGAGTATATTGTTTATTATAAATATATACTGGTTTTAATATAGTTTTCAAGAAGGTACCTTACTTTACGTATTGATGTAGATGTCAATAACAGACACGTAAATAATATAAAGTCTTATTGACTAGTCAGCTCCAGTTCAATCCAGTAAGCTGCGAGAGGATATAATGGTATTGGCGAAACAAATAAGTTAACTGATTTTTATGGGAATCCCACTTTCAGCCATTCAATGAAATTCACTAACATTTGGCATTCTTAGAATATTTCTTTTATTTTTTCAGCACCACGTCTTACTGTTCGGGTTATATTCTTAATTACTAATTACGCTAATGGTTTAAAGGATTAGAAAGGTGGAAAACAGTTTTGGGGGAAAACGCCCTCAGAAAACTCGACCAAGATCTGAACCTCGATCTCCCCGTCATCGTCAGTCTAATCTACCACGATAGTAGCGCGTTAGACCTTGCCGCCACCGAAGCGGGTTGTGTCATGAATGATTTACATAAAGTTCATCTAAAAGTTATCAAATTTTTCTAACACAAATTCTTTATGAATTACTGTCTGAGTTCTCTTTACATCACTAACTAAACCTGTAGATATTCTTCCTGTTACGTGAGCGAGCAAGCGAGACATAACGACCAGCGGCCGCCACCATTAACGATGAAAGTGCCAACATTTGCCGATATAGGCTGTCATGTTGTCAGCACAGCGAGCACTCTGGAGATTAATCTCGGTTTTCTAGACCGAAGCTGCTACTTATTTATTCACATAGCTCCTCATTTGTCCTCACGTGGCAAAGTTTGACCTTGCTCCAGAACCACTGTTTCAGAGATCAAGCCCGGTACCTCTGGACCTGTATTTCCAGTTATCAAATAACGGGAAAGCAGGTAGACCCTAACTCTAAATGGTGCAGGACTACATGATGACCGAAAAAGTCCCTGGGGGCCCCCCAAAATGGGATGTTTCTCAAAAACTTTAAAGTCGTAACAATCTTGAAGCTCAGAAGACCTAGGAGGCTGAAATTTTGAAGGAGAGTAGCCCCTAATCAATTAAGATTCAGGAGCACTTGGTGACAGAGAATTCCAATGGGGTGGCGGAGGGAGAGGGGGGGGAAGGATTCCAAAATGTGGGGGTGTCAAAAAAATCTCTTCGTCTAGAAGACCTTGAAAATTGATTTTTTTAAGGCAGGTATCCCCTAACCCAAAAATATATTTTTATATAGGCATAAATATATATATATATATATTACGCTGTTCTTTTAATTCATGAAATTATTTTTAAAAAATTCAGACAAAAAACAATAATTCAAAGTGTGCAAAGTATATATATATATATAAAGGCTAAGTTTTGCACACTTTGAATTATTGTTTTTGTCTGAATTTAAAAAAAAAAAATCATTTCATGAATTAAAAGAACAGCGTAAAAGGTTTGCGTTTTTCGGTTTATATTAACAAAATAAGTGACATCATAATCATTCAAGTTTAGTTCGCCTGCTGCTGATAGTCTTATATACTATAATCATAACAAACGTTTATTTGTAATGTATGTAAGTAGAAGTGTTTGCTATTTTTTTTATTATTGTTATTAATATTTATTAAAGCCATAGTAGCTCCAAAGTTGTTAAGAGTCAGTTAGGAACGAAATCATACAGTCAGTTACACTACATGAGAGTTTTGAATTGAATCACGGCTTTACAAATAATTTCAAATGAACTGGAACAAGAACAATGTTTGATAACCTAAAGATAATTCTACCAGTGGTTCGGAATGTGATGGTGTTGAATGTTCCAGGTTCTAAGCTTTTCAGTGGTTGCTAAATTTACGGTATAGTTGTTTTGGTGACATGTAACATTATATTTATTTTACACCATCAATAGTTCTTTTACAAAATGCATAAAGATATATTACCAACATTTCTTAATAAACCAATGCAATTTGTATAGCTATGTAATGTTTACCTCTGCCTACTCTCTTTCAATAAATCATTTTAAATTGGGAAATACTTTTTTTTGTAGGCCTATAGGTAGTTATTCTATCGTGACAAAATTAGTGTCCAACTGCGAGGCCAGCCCGATTGCCATTTGCTTGCTCTCTCTTTCTCTCTTTATATTTCTCCATCCTTGTTTAGCATGTAGTCAGCCAGCCTCACTGCTAGAAGGTTTATGGGGGTTAAGGGAAAGGAAGGTGACAAGCTTAGACGAGTCTGTGTTCATTTTATTCTAGCCCAGTATTATAGAAATGGAGGATTCCAGATTCTGACAGTGACCCATATATAAATACACACACGGTCGATGGTCAGTGAAGGACCCTCCCCCCCCCCCC